>LVTN01001012.1:88477-105073 GCA_001649415.1 Musa itinerans | reverse complement strand
TCCTCTCCTAAAGATTTGCAAGGAAACAGGGATATACGATCTCCCTAGGTAACACAATCTACTCTATACGCAGTTTTAAGTTTCACGGATTTTGCGCACCAATCTTCACACGACGACGAACATCTCATTGGGAATAGGAGATTTTGTT
Organism: Musa itinerans; assembly: GCA_001649415.1. Classification (NCBI taxonomy): domain Eukaryota; kingdom Viridiplantae; phylum Streptophyta; class Magnoliopsida; order Zingiberales; family Musaceae; genus Musa; species Musa itinerans. Next base: position 104,925 of record LVTN01001012.1, on the reverse strand, counting down.
TTCTTATTCTTCCGCTGTGCATGTGATGTCGCCCCCAAGATTTCCCAATAGAAACCTAGACTAACCAAACTCGATTTGCTTAGTGTATGCCTTAAAATTCATAGTTAGCACATAATTGGGTTAGAATTGGGCCAACTCAGTTAGGGGCCAATTGGGCCCAAGTTTGGGCTGTGTTGGGCTAAGTGAAAGGCCCAAATAATGACCCAATATATGGCACCGTCGATGCTCCGTCTATGAGGCATAGTTACCGCCCAGTGTCAAGCAATCGTATCGCCTAGACATAGTCTTTTAGGCAGTGGTACCACCAGACTAGGCGTTGGTACCGCCCAACAAAGGTAGTGGGACCACCAGTACCTCGAAAACCGAGGATTAGATAATTTTAGGGCCTAAGTTTGAATCCACTTGAGACCTATAAATACCCTTCTCATCCCTGGTTAACACACACATGAATTGAGAGTAAAAATAAAATAAAAATGTTGTTGTAATCTTGTAAGAACTCCTCTCAAGCTCAAAGTGTTAGTTTTGTTTGAGATAGGAGTAAGGGGGGTGTAAAGGTTCTCTCCCGAACCAGTTAAAAGGATAATCGAGTTGTAAGGGTAGTTGATCTTTGCCCACTGAAGAAAGATCGTTAGTGGATGTCGGTGGCCTCAACGGAAGAGGAATCGGGAGTGGATGTAGGTTACGGCGACCGAACCACTATAAAACATAGTTTGCATTTCCATTCTTGCAATTTATCTTTACTACAAACTGTCTTACCTGCTTACTACTTTCACTACGCTTACAAACGAGATTTGAAGTTATCTTTCCACTATTGGTTTTATCGAATGAAGAATTTTTTAAACCGGTGATTTTATCTACTGCATTAATTCACCCCTCCTCTTAGTGCTGACTCGATCCTAACATTATGAACTTTTTAACCGTTGTTGTTAGGAGTTCAACATCATCATCACTTGAGCTTTCACTCGAGTAGTCTTCTTTTGTTCTAAGTGCAAAATCCTTTATATTCTTTAGATGGTTGTTCTCAGGTTCGTCATATGCCATATAAGTCATTTCATAGGTCATCAAAGATCTGATAAGTTCTTTAAGTAGAAACTTGTTTAAGTCTTTTGCCATTAATATTACAATTACTTTTAAATCATAATTTTTAAAAAGAGATCGTAAAACTTTATTAATAAGTTTAATATTCGAAAAATATTTACCAAGAACTTTTAAACTATTGATGACATTCATAAAATGGTTGTACATATCAATAATAGTTTTGCTTGGCTTCATTTGAAATAACTCAAAATCATGCATCAAAAGATTTATTTTAGACTCTTTGATTCTATTAGTGCCTTCGTGTGTGATTTCAAAAGTATGCCAAATGTCATGCACAGTTTCGTAAATGGAAATCCGATTAAATTCATTTTTATCTAGAGCACAAAACAAAGCATCCATCGCTTTAGCATTCAAAAAGAAAGTCTTCTTCACAAAATCATTTTCAACGATATTACATAAATTGAAATCTAATAAAAGCAAAAAAACTCTCATTCGAGTTTTCCAATACGTGTAGTCCGTCCCATTAAACATAGGAGGACGAACGATAGAAAGACCCTCTTGATTGTCGGTAAAAATTAGTTCTCTTTGGTATTAAACCAAATAAAAAAAATATGGCTTTGATACCAACTATTAGGACCAAGTCAGAGCACTAAGGGGGGAGGGGTGAATTAGTATTTACGATAAAATCAACGATTTAAAATTCTCATTAGATGAAAATCGATATCAGAAAAGAGTGCTTGACTTAGAGTAAGTGAACTAAGCAATTAACTCAGAAAGTAAGAGCAATGATAATGAAAAGCAGAATAGAAATTACATACCGAGTTTTATAGTGGTTGGTCATCGTGACCTACATCCACTCTTGATTCCTTTTCACTCGAGGCCACCGGCTTCCACTACCGATCCTCTTTCAACAAGTAAAGATCACCTACCCTGATAACTCTTTCTCCTTTTAATAGGTTCAGGAGATAACCTTTACAGCCCTCAAGGAAACCCTCACACACCTCCCTTAGAACAACCTCTAAGCTCAAGGAGGAGGGAACTTAATCTTTTCAACACTTTTACAACTTAGAATTATTTCTCCTTTCTTCTTGATTATTGCATCTTCAGGCAGAAATAGCTGGGATATTTACAAACCACAAACGGCTTCAAAAATGGAGCCAAAAAATATCTTATCCCAGATTTCCTAGATCCTGGTGGTACCACTACTTGTGCTAGGCGGTACTACTACCTGCAGTACTAACACTAGGTGGTACCACTACCAGTACTCTTTGACACCCAGTTTAGCGGTACCACCGCCTGACATAGTATTAAAGATTATGTCCGGGTAGTACCACCACCCAGTATGGGCGATACCACCACCAGACCATGCTACAGAACACTGAATGGGCTAAACAGTAGGCCCAATTATCTCCCAATTGAGTTGGCATTGTTTTATCCCAAAACTGACTCAATTTGTCCTAAACTAACTTGATCTAGACACACAATTATAAGCATGAATCCTATGTTGTCCAACATGTCATTGGTTCATCCGGCGTTTCGTTCGATCCTTCGGCTTATCGTCCTCTCCTTCGACGTATTGCCCAATCGACATATTGACTCCTGCAACTTCTGATCTCTTTGGCACAATGTCCGATCCTTTGGCCCGATGCTTGAACTCATGGCATGAAGCCTTTTGCCGATACGTCGACCAATCCTCCAACCCGACGTCCAATATTTTGACATATTCCACTCTAGCCCAATGTTTGATTCCTCCTGCTTTATTTGATTTACCTTTTCTTATCAAAGTTAGTCTTACGTCACTCAAAATACAGATTAGATCGTGCACTCATCAAATAATTTCATAATCAAAATATGAGATTTAACAACGACCGTCGGCCGACATCGCCTCACCCCCAAGCTGCCTTCCTGTAGGTAGTATGTAGCCTACATGCATGTGGGTGGGTGCTGCTCTACCGCAGGCAGCTCGCTCACAGGCACTACCTCAACGGACAAGCGGCTCCTCCGTAACTAGTGCATATGCACCTCCTCTAGTTGATCCACTAGGCAACAACAGTTACCACCTTGTTTTCCTTCATTTACGTCAACAAATTTGACATCGAAGGACCACTCTAAAGACAACCAAATAATGTGTATTTTGGATCTGAAAACTACGTCAAACGTAGCAAGAATGCATAAAACAATTCTACGCGACTAAATATAACACATACGGTTTATAAGCCAATCATCGTATGACGAACCTAGCTCTGATACCATTGTTGGGAAATATGCTAGCTGGCATCTCATGTGTAGTGGAAAACAAAAACAAAATCAGATTTCCCAAAGTTAAGTACTAGATCATTATGCGACGATTGGTGCACGAGAAAATCGTAAAATCAAAAAACCGCACATATCGTGTTAGAACTATTACTTGGGGAGATCGTATATCCCCGAAATTTCCAGATTCGATGAAGTGGATGAAGGAGCACTTGTGTACACCTCTCTAGCAATGATCCACATGGTGTATGCAACGACGATGCTCCTTAGGTCGCTACAGGATCTCCCTCTCCACATGCACCACAAGGCTACCAGAGACAAGGAGGAGGAGAGGAGGCTGAGGAGAATTGGAGGGCCAACCACCAGTAGCTCTAGTTTATGAACCATGAAGTTCCTCCTATTTATATAGGTACAAGTAGCTTAACCCTTAATGGATCCTATCCTCATTGGATCTCTATCCAATTATCCAATTAGATCTCTATCCAACTATTTAGTTGGATCTCATCCACTTATCCAATTGGATCTTATCCAATTATCCAATTGGATCTTATCTACAGGATCCAAACTAGGGCTGCACGGATATCTAATACCCGCACCTCTACTCATTGCAACATCCACTATATGTGTGTGACCCTCTAGGCTCGATATCGGGCTGGTCGTGAGTCGATCCTATAATAACTCCTTCTCACTTAAAAAATCTTCTAATATAGTAAATTATATCTCCATAATAATTCACTTGACTTATCGACTAGGTCATACTATGCTATTACTATAGTGAAATCTAATAACGACATCACATGCGCAACGGAAGAATAGAAAACAAAAATCCCCAAATTTTTAATAAATTGTGTTCGTCGTCATGCGATGATTGGTATACAAAATCCATAAAACCAAAAACTACGTATATGAAAGATTGTGTTTTACCTAGGGAGATTGTATATCCCTGAATCCCTACAGATCTATTGGAGAGGATGAAGGAAGTGAAGTACCCTCCTCTCTAGCGGTGATCCACATAGCAGGGCTGCGACGATCTTCCTCAAATCTCTAGGCCTGCTATCTTATGAGGAGAAGGGGAGAGGAGAATAGGAGATGATAATCAAGAGAAGCTCTAGCCTATGAACCTTTGGTTCCCTCCTATTTATAAAAGCCCCTATCATAATAGGATCCTGCCCTATTGGATATTAGATCTCCATCCAACTACCCAAGTCTCTAAGATTAGTGGATCTCTATCCAATAATCTCTCATTGGCTCTTATTCGATCTCATGCATATGATCCAAAAATTCAGAGGCTTATTGGATATCCAATAAGATAGGGGCTCTAGCGGATATCTCATATCCGAATCTCTACTCGTCATAATATTGATCATATGAGTGTGACCCTCTAGACCCAATATCGAGCTAGCCGTAAGTTATATCTGTTAGAACTCCTAGCTTAGTGAATTATTATCTCCATAATAATTCACTCGACTCATCAACTACGGATGTATTAGTCCACTACACCGTAGTCCCCAAATGATACATGGGAATCCAATGTTGAATCTCGGATTTTGATGATGAAATCAATTGGTAAATTGTTTGACCTAATCTATGTGTTAAGATATGTGTGCAGAATTAACTATGATAACAGTAAGGCGTAAAGCAGATGACGGTCCGAAGTCGAAGATTCGGATGATGTACCGGGAGCTCGCCGAGAGTTCATCGGAAGATCGTCGAGATTTTGTCAGAAGATCACCAAGAGTTCATCGGGAGTTTGCTAGAAGCGCACCAGAAGACTCGTCGAGATATTCGCTGGAGGATCGCCAAGAGAAAAATCGATCTACCGGACTAATTGCTTGCCTTAATCATAGTTAGAACATTAATTGAGTTAGGATTGGGAGGTGATCCCACTAACTCAATTAGGGGCCAACTGGGCCCTTAACAGGGCTGAATTGGGTCAAATTGAATAGCCCATTTAGCACTTGAAATCATGACCGGCGGTGGCACCACTTGGGACTCGGTCTCCCAAATGTTCTAGGTGGTGGTATTGTAAATAGTTAATGCTGTCATGCAGTGGTACCGCTAGAGCTCGGTCTTTGAGCTCTGTTAGGCAGTCGTACCACCTAGAGTAAGCGGTAGTGCCGTCTAATGTTAGTCTGCTAGTGGTAGTACCGCCAAATAATGGCAATGGTACCGCTAGTACCCCGAAATCCGAGTAAGTGACACTTTTTGGCTCTAATTCAGAAGCCATTGGGGCCTATAAATACCTCACCCTTTTTTGCATGAAAGGGTAATAAAGTGCAATCGAAACTATGAAAATTCTAAGTGTTTGGGTGTTAAAAGTGTTATAAAAGTGAGAAGAGTCCTCCTCCTCCCTCTCTTAGCTTTGTAACCATTCAAGAAAGAGGAGTGAGGCTTGTAAGGGTTATCTCCTAAACCCAGTAAAAGGAGCAAGAGCTGTAAAAGGTGGTTGGTCTTCGCCTATCGTAGGAAGGCCATTAGTGGACGCCGGTGACCTCGATGGAGGAGGAATCAGAAGTGGATGTAGGTCACAACGATCGAACCACTCTAAATTCTTGTTTGCTAAACTTCCTTAACCTTCTTTTTACACTTTTATGAAAGCTTTCAAGTTTAATATCTTTCCGAAACGGACTGAATTGAAACAAATATTTTTCGTAATCAATGATTTTTTTCGTTGCACTAATTCACCCCCTCCCCCCCTCTTAGTGTCGCTCTTGATCCTAACAATTGGTATCAGAGATCAGTCACTCTCATTTGGTTTAAAACCGAAGAGAGATGACATTTGCTAGCAACCAAAAGGGTCACTCAATTACATATCTGCCCATGTTCAATGGAATAGATTACACATATTGGAAGACTAGAATAAGGATTTTGCTTATTTCTTTAGATTTTAAGCTATGGAACAATATCGAAAAGGGTTTCCAAAAGTCTTCTCTTTCGATGAATGATTGGAATGAGTTAGAGAAGAAGACTTTCGCTTTAAACGCCAAGGCTATGAATGCCTTGTTTTGTGCCTTAGATAAAAATGAGTTCAATCGAGTGTCTATTTGTGAAATGACTTTTGATATTTAGCACACACTCGAAGTTATTCACGAGAGCACTAGTAGAGTAAAGGAGTTGAAAATTATTCTTTTAGTCCATACTTATGAGTTGTTTCGGATGAAACCGAGTAAGACCATTGGAGGCATGTACACCCGATTTACGGATGTCGTCAATGGTCTAAAAGGACTTGGTAAAAGTTTCTCGGATTTTGAACTTGTTAATAAAATCTTAAGATCCCTTCCAAAGAGTTGGGACCCTAAAGTAATGGCCATTCAAGAGGCCAAGGATTTAAATAACTTTCCTCTCGAAGAACTAATCGAGTCACTAATGACCTATGAGATGACTTGTAATGCTCATGAATAGCTTGAGAACAACCTTCCAAAGAACAAGAAGGATATGGTACTAAGAACTCAAGAAGACTACTTGAAAGAAAATTCAAGTGATGAGGACTATGATGATGACTTGGTACTCTTGACAAGAAAGTTTAAAAAATTCATAAAAAGAAATAAATTTAGAAATAATGCTAAAAATAAATTTGAACCCAAGAAAGAACAAGTCATATGCTATAAATGCAAGAAGCCGGGACATTTCAAAAGAGAATGTCCCCAAGCAAAGAAGAAATAACCAAAGAAGAAGAAGGCTTTTAAAGCAACGTGGGATGACTCAAGTGCATCAAAAGAAGAGGAGCAAACCAACACTAAACAAGTTGCTCACTATGCGCTAATGGCTATTGGAGATGAGGTAAGCAATTCATTAGATGCAAATTTATCTTTTGATGAATTACTAAGTGCTTTTCATGATTTATTCGATGAATGTAAATTAGTTAGTAAAAAATATAACTTGTTAAAAAAGGAGTATACTTCTCTTGTTAGTGATTTTGATAGACTAAAAATAGAGCATAATGATAGTTTAGCTCCTTGCACAAAATATGATGAATTAGAAACACTTAGAAAGGAAAACTTGTTACTCAAAGAAACCTTAAAAAAGTTTGAGTTTAGTAGTAAGTCCTTGAACATAATCCTTGCCAATAAGGGTCAAGTTCATAGAAAAGACGGAATTGGATTTATGAGTAGCTCTCACCAAAATCTAATCACCTTTGTTAAAGGCCCTACCTTACTTGTTTCACCCCAAAATAAATGTAACTTTTATTATAATTTTGGACATGTTGCATACAAATATTTATTTAAGAGATATAGTTCACATAAATTGATTTGGGTTCCTAAAGAAACCTCAAATGACCCAATGCAACATGATAAATTATGTAGATCGATTTTTGAGGCACCAAAGATCAAATGGGTACCTAAAATTCATCTTTTTTTGTAGAAATGTTTATCGTCACAAGCTAGGAGCAAGAGATGATACCTTGATAGTGACTGCTCAAGGCATATGACCGGAGATCCATCTCAATTCTCTAAGCTCACTAGCCTAGATGAAGGATATGTCACCATCGGAGACAATAACAAGAGTAAAATCATTGGCAAAGGAACTATAGGTAACAAATCCAACCTTTTTATTGAAGATGTGTTATTAGTTGATGGCTTAAAGCATAACCTTTTGAGCATTAGTCAATTGTGTGACAAAAGATACATCATTAGATTTGAATCCAATGCTTGCATTATTGAAAAACCATACAAAAACACATCTATGATTGTCCTAAAATAAAATAATATATACACTATCGACATTGATGATCTTTGTAATGAAATTTATTTTTCGGTTTTGAATGATGATGCTTGGCTATGGCATAGGAGATTAGGTCATGCTAGCATGAAACTAATCTCTTAAATCTCATCTAAAGAACTTGTAAGAGGAATTCCTCACATTAAATTCGTTAAAGACAATGTGTATGATGCATGTCAACTAGGAAAACAAACAAAATGTAGATTCAAACTAAAGAACCAAATAAGCACCTCTAGACCGTTGCAATTGATCGATATGGACTTGTTCGGACCAATTGCTACGTCAAGCTTAGGAGGTAGCAAATACGCCTGTCATCGTGGATGATTATAGTAGATACACTTGGACTTACTTCTTGGCGCACAAAAGTGATTGCTTTAGGTATTTTTCTAAGTTTTATAAACTTGTTCAAAATGAAAACGGTTTTATGATTTCATCAATTCGAAGTGATCATAGTGGTGAATTTCAAAATCGTAATTTCCAAGATTTTTGTGAATCTAATGGATATAACCACAATTTCTCTACTCCAAAAAATCCTCAACAAAATGGAGTGGTAGAAAGAAAAAATAGAAACTTGCAAGAAATAGTAAGAACCATGTTAAACGAATATAGCCTACCCAAATATTTTTGGGCCGAAGCCATAAATACAACATGCTATGTCATGAATAGGGTTCTAGTAAGACCATTACTTTCCACAACCCCTTATGAGTTGTGGAACAACAAAAAACCTAATGTTTCATATTTTAAAGTTTTCGGTTGTAAATGTTTTATATTAAATAAAAAAGATGCCTTAGGAAAGTTTAATGCAAAATCTGACGAAGGCATTTTTCTTGGCTATTCTTCTATTTCTAAAGCATTTTATATCTTTAACAAAAGAACTTTAGTTATAGAAGAGTCTATTCATGTTATATTTAATGAAGTTTTCAATCTTAAGAAAATTGATTTTGATGATGATGTTAATTTTGATACTTTAAAATGAAACCCTTTCTCTATCTAGCAATTTAGTTATATCTTCTTCCAAAAAATCCTTACCCAAGGAATGGAAGTTTGTAGATGCTCATCCTAAGGAGCTAATCATATGAGACATATCAAAAGAGATTCAAACTCGTTATTCTCTTAAGAATTTTTGTGCTAACATTGCTTTTCTCTCCCAAGTTGAACCTAAATGCATTGATGAGGCCTTGATAGATGATTCATGGGTTATCGCAATGCAAGAAGAGTTGAACCAATTTAAGAGAAATGAGATATGGAAGCTTGTTCCAAGGCCAAATGACCATTTAGTTATTGGTACTAAATGGGTCTTTAGAAATAAGCAAGATGAAATTAGTATCGTGGTTAGAAACAAGGCTAGATTAACAAGGGTAAAATCATTAGCAAAGGAACCATAAGTAACAAATCCAACTTCTTTATTGAAGATATGTTATTGGTTGATGGCTTAAAGCATAATCTCTTAAGCATTAGTCAATTGTGTGATAAAGAATAAATACATCATTAGATTTGAATCCAATACTTGCATTATTGAAAAACCACACAAAAACACATCTATGATTGCCTTAAAATAAAATAATATATACACTATCGACATTGATGATCTTTGTAATGAAATTTATTTTTCGGTTTTGAATGATGATGCTTGGCTATGGCATAGGAGATTAGGTCATGCTAGCATGAAACTAATCTCTTAAATCTCATCTAAAGAACTTGTAAGAGGAATTCCTCACATTAAATTCGTTAAAGACAATGTGTATGATGCATGTCAACTAGGAAAACAAACAAAATGTAGATTCAAACTAAAGAACCAAATAAGCACCTCTAGACCGTTGCAATTGATCGATATGGACTTGTTCGGACCAATTGCTACGTCAAGCTTAGGAGGTAGCAAATACGCTTGTCATCGTGGATGATTATAGTAGATACACTTGGACTTACTTCTTGGCGCACAAAAGTGATTGCTTTAGGTATTTTTCTAAGTTTTATAAACTTGTTCAAAATGAAAACGGTTTTATGATTTCATCAATTCGAAGTGATCATAGTGGTGAATTTCAAAATCGTAATTTCCAAGATTTTTGTGAATCTAATGGATATAACCACAATTTCTCTACTCCAAAAAATCCTCAACAAAATGGAGTGGTAGAAAGAAAAAATAGAAACTTGCAAGAAATAGTAAGAACCATGTTAAACGAATATAGCCTACCCAAATATTTTTGGGCCGAAGCCATAAATACAACATGCTATGTCATGAATAGGGTTCTAGTAAGACCATTACTTTCCACAACCCCTTATGAGTTGTGGAACAACAAAAAACCTAATGTTTCATATTTTAAAGTTTTCGGTTGTAAATGTTTTATATTAAATAAAAAAGATGCCTTAGGAAAGTTTAATGCAAAATCTGACGAAGGCATTTTTCTTGGCTATTCTTCTATTTCTAAAGCATTTTATATCTTTAACAAAAGAACTTTAGTTATAGAAGAGTCTATTCATGTTATATTTAATGAAGTTTTCAATCTTAAGAAAATTGATTTTGATGATGATGTTAATTTTGATACTTTAAAATGAAACCCTTTCTCTATCTAGCAATTTAGTTATATCTTCTTCCAAAAAATCCTTACCCAAGGAATGGAAGTTTGTAGATGCTCATCCTAAGGAGCTAATCATATGAGACATATCAAAAGAGATTCAAACTCGTTATTCTCTTAAGAATTTTTGTGCTAACATTGCTTTTCTCTCCCAAGTTGAACCTAAATGCATTGATGAGGCCTTGATAGATGATTCATGGGTTATCGCAATGCAAGAAGAGTTGAACCAATTTAAGAGAAATGAGATATGGAAGCTTGTTCCAAGGCCAAATGACCATTTAGTTATTGGTACTAAATGGGTCTTTAGAAATAAGCAAGATGAAATTAGTATCGTGGTTAGAAACAAGGCTAGATTAGTGGCCAAGGGTTTCAACCAAGAAGAATGTATCGATTCTGAAGAAACCTTCATTCTTGTGGCACGATTAGAAGTCATAAAGATGCTCCTTACCTATGCTAGTAGTAATAATTTTAAGTTATTTCAAATGGATGTTAAAAGTGCTTTTCTTAATGGGTTTATTTCCGAAGAAGTTTATATTGAACAACCTCCTAGATTTGAGAATGATGATTTCCCTAATCATGTGTTTAAATTGACTAAAGCTCTCTATGGATTGAAACAAGCCCCAAAGGCTTGGTATGATAGACTTAGCTCATTTCTTATCCAAAATAATTTCTCTAAAAGCAAGGTCGATACCATATTATTTATTAAAAATTTTGAAAATAATTTTCTTATTGTTCAAATTTATGTTGATGATATTATTTTTGGTTCCATGAATGAATCTTTATGTGAGTCATTTTCCAAAAGTATGAACCAAGAGTTTGAAATGAGTTTAATGGGTGAATTAACTTAATGATGGCATTTTTATTAGTCAAACAAAATATGTATTAGACTTGCTAAAATGATTTAATATGGATAGTTCAAAAGTTATCAATATTCTTATGAGTACCTCCACTAAGTTAGATATTGATGAAGGTGGAGAAAGCTTTGATTAAAAAGCTTATAGGGTTATGATATGTAGTTTACTATACCTCATTGTAACTAGACCTGACATCATGTTTAGCATAGAACTTTGTGCTAGGTTTCAATCTAACCCCAAGAAATCTCATTTAAAAGCTGTTAAAAGGATTTTTAGATACCTAAAAGGAACTCCTAAACTAGGATTGTGGTATCCAAAATCTAAAAATTTTGAATTGCTTAGTTATGCCGATGTTGATTTTGTTGGCTGCCAAATAGATAGAAAAAGCACATCCAGAACATGTCAATTTTTAGGACACGCACTTGTCTCTTAGTCTTCCAAGAAACAAAATACGTTTGCATTATCCATAATTGAAGCTGAGTATATTGCAGCAAGTGCATACTGTGCGCAAGTTATATGGATGAAAAATACTTTAGAAGATTATGAAATTCACATGAAGCATATACCTATAAAGTGTGATAACACAAGTGCAATTTGTTTAACGAAAAATCCTATTCAGCACTCTAGAATTAAACATATTGTCATTAGGCATCACTTTATATGAGATCATGTTAATAATCATGATGTAATCTTAGAATTTATTGACACAAAACATCAATTGGCTAATATTTTTATAAAACTTTTGATTGAGGAACAATTTGATTTTATAAGAAGAGAATTATGTATGCTAATTTTTTCAGATACATTGGTTCCTCTTTAAATTTTTCTCCATATTTTCTTATTGAATTCTATTTTACAAGATCATTCACTCAAGTCATGAACTAGTGGGATGCGAATGAATTTTATACGATGTTTGCGTATGAAATTTGTATAATGCATGAACTTATGGTACGAATTTTATATGAATCATGGACTTATGGTGCGAATTTTCTCCTCTTACAAGAATAGATTTTATGATGTTTGTATAAATGAGTGTGTGCACCTCATAATCTTGTAAGAAGGAACCACACAATGTCAGAACTACACCTCAATGCAAGGAATGCTCACTACCTATAGGCGGTGCCACCGCCCGCAACCTGCCCTATATAAAAAAGGGCGTGCTAGGGCCGGCGGTAGAACCAACCCCAACCTATTCTACACTTTTCCAAAGAGCCCCAAACCTCTTGATCCTTTTACTCTCCATCTAGCAACTCAAAAGAATCCCCATTTTCTACTAAATCAATGATCAATCTTAAACACCATCTTGGTGATCACAAGAAAGAAAAACTACTAAGGTAATCCCTAAACCAAATTGATTCCCTCTTTGCGTTACTTATTTTTGCCTCTTATTTGTCTTCATAATTGTAGTCTCCATGACTTCTAGAAGATCCTCAAGAGACAAAGGGAATAGGAGATTAGATGAAAACTATGACTCCCTACTTTTCGATTCTCATCAACATGCCCTCAAATTTCCAACCATAGAATCTAGAAATGTTCATAAGGGTAAATATATTGATTTAGAGGAATTAAGTGATTTGGAACCTATTCAATGGTTTGCTATCCTAGATATCCTACCAATCCTTCAAATATGTGAACCTATCTATCATAGACTTGTTAGATTGTTTTATAATAATTTGCATGTGGATGAAAACAATAGGGTCTCCACGTTTCTCTTAGGACATCATATACCCATTACGGATGGCATAATTTATAATCTAATAGAAATTATGGAAAAAGAAAGAGGTTGTTATTTTAGAGGCCAATGGGATGAAGAATCAGTTGTGACCACTTATTCTGAAGCCTTAAGAACTATCTTCGGTAATCCTAACTTGTCTATTCTTCTAAAAGGCTATAAACATTTATTACCTTTTAACACCAAACTACTTCATCATATCTTGATAAGCATTATAATTCCAAAATAATATCATCATGATGAAGTTAACCAAATAGAAGTAGGAACGATGTATTGGATTATGAAAGGACATGAAAATTGTTTTAGCTATCTAATACAACAAAATATGATTGAACTATCGAAAAATGATATGATGCTTCCATATGGTGGCCTGATCATAAGACAAATTCATGCTTGTGAAATAGTTATCCCACCTGACGAAGAAGTTATGAAACTAAATAGATTTAATGTCATAAATAGAAACCTACTTCGAAGATTAAGGCGTATATTCAGAAATGGGATATGAACTAGATTACCTAGAAGGACTGATCCCTTCCCACCTAAACCAGAACCTAAAACACCAATATTTAGGGGTAATCAATATCCTCCTACTAGTCCCTTTGGTATAACACTTCCAGCAGAGCAAGCACACCCCTCATCTATCGATGACATAAGGACTCGAATAGATTGATTTGAACAACGTCAAGATCAAATTTTAATTGAGTTACAGCAGATTCATCAATAGCTTAATACCTTGTTTAGACATTTTGACTTATCACCACTTGAATAAGCTGTGTACGTCTTTTTGCTGATGACAAATGGGGAGAAGTGGACGAAATCCCTCTCTTTTATGGTGCTTACTTTGATGTTGTAATCTTAAAATGTTGCTTACTTTGATGTTGAAATTTTGTGCTTACTTTAATGCTTAAAATTTCTATGATGTTGTGATCTCTTTACTATACAAATGATGCAATATCATATTCTTAATATTGTGAACTTTTGAATGCTACAATGCAATAATGATGATATTTTATGCAAGTAGTGATGAAAGGCTATGCCGAAACATTTTATCATGCATGAAGTGATTGTGCATTTAATATCTTGATGTCTTGAAATTATGGTGATGCACAATGCATGTGATTTCTAATTTCGATCAAAGCTTGAATTCAAGGTTGTGAATTCAAGTTTATATGGCATATAGATAGAGGGAGTTAAGGTTAACTCCTTCACCAATTGGTTGTCATCATCAAAAAGGGAGAGATTGTTGAATCTTGAAGTTTGATGATGAAATCAATTGGTAAATTATTTAACCTAATCTATGTGTTGAGATAAGAGTGCAGGATTAGCTACGATAGCGGTAAGGCATAAAGCATATGATGGGCTAGAGTCGAAGATTTGGATGATGTACCGGGAGCTCGCTTAGAGCTCGTCTGAAGATCGCCGAGAGTTCGTCGGAAGATCGTCACGAGTTCATCAAAAGATCATCGAGATTTTGTCGGAAGATCACCAAGAGTTCGTCGGGAGTTCGCCGAAAGCACGCTGGAAGACTCGCCGAGAAATTCGCCAGAGGATCACCGAGAGAAAAATCGATCTACTAAACTAGTTGCTTGCCTTAATCGTAGTTAGAACATTAATTGACTTAGGATTGGGAGGTGATCCCACTAACTCAGTTAGGGCCAACTAGGCCTTTAACAAGGCTGAATTGGGTCGGATTGAACAACCCATTCAGTGTTAGGAACGAGTCGGCACTAAGAGGGGGGGGTGAATTAGTGCAGTAGTAAAAACTACGTTGGTTTCAAAAAATCTTTTCATACGATAAAAATTGAACTCGGAAATGCTTAACTTGAAAGCGTATGCGAGTGTAGGTGTAATAAAAGCATAGTAAGGAGGAAAGGCAATTTTCTATAAAAGTAAATTACTCAAGACGAAATGTAAACCAGATTTTAGAGTGGTTCGATCGTCGTGACCTACATCCACTTCGCAGATTCCTCTTCCGTCGAGGCCACCGGCATCCACTATTGGTCTTCCTTCAATAGGCGAAGACCAACTACCATTTTACACCCATCTTCTCCTTTTTACAGGTTTAGGAGACAATCTTTACAAGCACTCACTCCTCCTATACAGAATTCTAAACTTAGACTAGAGGAGGGGATTTCTTAAGTGATTGCAATAGCGTTTTCTTACTTTAAAACTCTCTATGCTTGTGTCTGTTAACTAGGGATGAGGGGTATCTATAGGTCTCAAGTTGATTCAAACTTGGAGCCTAAAATAATCTCATCTCAGGTTTCCTGGGTACGGGCGGTACCACCGCTTGTGCTAGGCGGTACCATCGCCAGTGTCAGTCTGACACTGACACTGCACTGGGCGGTGCCACCGCCTGGCACCTTGCCATTAGGCGGGTACCATTGCCTAGTCTAGGCAGTACCACCACCCATAATTCCTATGGTGATGTTCCCCAAGCCGTGCCACCACCGGCCAAGCTTTCAGCATCTTGGATGGGCCTTGAATCCGACCTAAACCAGCCCAACTTCGGGTCCAGTTGGCCCCTATTAGAGTTGATGGGATTACCTCCCAATTCCAACTCTAATTATATGCTAAACACGATTCCTAAGAAATATTGTAAGCAAAATAAGTCCGGCTTCTTCCGGTGAGCTTCCGGTAATCTTCCGGCGAACTTCCGACTATCTCTCGGCAATGTTCTGGTAGACTCCCGGCAAGCTCCTAGACTTTACGATGATCTTCTTGGTGAGTTCCAACAAGCTTCTTTGGCAAGCTCCTAGACTTCTCGGCAGAACTTCCGACGAACGACCGGACTTTCGACGAACTCTCGAACTCCCAACAAAATCGCGTTCTTGACTCCGAGACTTCATTTTGCTTTATGCCTTGCTATCGTAGTTAATCTTATACACATAAAAACACACTTTGATCTAGACAATTATTACTAAGCATGAACCATGTTGTCCGGCATGTCATTGGTCTATCGATGCTTCGTTCGATTCTTCGGCGCATCATCCTCTCTTGCGGTCTATTGCTCAATCGGCTAGTTGACCTCCGCAACTCCGATATCCTTAGCGCAATATCCACTCTTCTTAGCCCGATGCCGGAATCCATGGCCCGAAGCCTTCTGTTGATACATTGACCGATCCTCCAGCTCGACGTCCAATCTTCTGATATGTTCCACCGGCCCAACATGATTCTTCTTGCTTTAATTGTCTCATCCTGATCGAAGTATCCTGCGTCACTCAAAACACATATCAAATCATAAATACTTATCAATTGGTTTCATCATCAAAATCCAAG
>LVTN01001012.1:63498-74938 GCA_001649415.1 Musa itinerans | reverse complement strand
TGGTTGGTCTTCACCTATTGAAGGAAGGCCATTAGTGGATGCCGGTGACCTCAACGGAGGAGGAATCGAAAGTGGATGTAGGTTACAATGACCGAACCACTCTAAATTCTAGTTTACTTTTCTATTTATGCAATTTACATTACTACAAACTTCCTTAACCTTCTCTTGACACGTTTATGAAAGTTTTCAAGTTCAATATCTTTTTGAAATAGACTGAATCAAAATAAATATTTTTTGTAATCAACGATTTTTTTCGCTGCACTAATTCACCCCCCCCCTCTCTTAGTGCTGCCCTTGATCCTAATATCTAATTCATTAGAAATATCTATCCTCAATTACCATGTATCTATAGTCCCCCATCCATCTAATATCCCAAAGACCGTATACTAGGCATGGTACTTCAGGCTCATCCAATGCAATAATAGCTCTACCAGGCAGATGTAGGGTGACCTTACCAATAGCTACTACTGCAACTTTTGCTCCATTGCCCATCTTAAGGTCCATCTTACCTCTCGCCAATCTCCTAGGTCTTGCCAGAACCTATAATGAATTACAAATATGATAAGCAATACTGGTATCCAATACTCATGTGTTATCATAAGAGTCTAACAAATAGAGACTGATCATGAATGTACTTGAAACTTCTCCAAGATTCTATTTCGCCCTCTTTATAAGGTACTTTTTGCAGTTCCTCATCTAGTGCCCAACTTTCCCAAAGTGGAAGCACTGGTCTTTATCCTTTGCCAGGTCTTTCTTTGCTGTTGGGATCAGGGTCGGCACTAAGAGGGGGGGTGAATTAGTGCAGCGGTAAAAATTATGTCTTTAAAAACTTCATTGCGATAAAACCAGTTTCATAAAGGTAATAACTTTGAAAGCATACAAAAATGTAGTGGAGGAATTTAGTTTGCAGTAAGGTAAACAGTAAGAAGTAAACGCAAACCAGATTTTAGAGTGGTTCGATCATCGTGACCTACATCCACTTTGCCAATTCCTCTTCCGTCGAGGCCATTGGCATCCACTATCGATCTTCCTTTAATAGGCAAAGATCAACCTCCTTCTTACACCCCTCTTCTCCTTTTCACATGTTTAGGAGACAACCCTTACAAGCACTCACTCCTCTCTTACAGAATTCTAAACTTAGAGTGGAGGAGAGAATTTCTAAAGAGATTGCAGCAGCGTTTTCTCACTTTTGAATTCCCTATACTTGTGTAAGTTAACCAGGGAAGAGAGGGGTATTTATAGGCTTCAAGTTGATTCAAACTTGGAGCCTAAAAATATCTCATCCCGGGTTTCCTGTGTACGGGTGGTACCATCGCCTGCATTAGGCGGTACCACCGCTAGTGTCAGTTTGACACTTACACTGCACTGGGCGGTACCACCACCCAGTCAGGTAGTACCACCGCTCGGGAGGCTATGCTAGGCGGTACCACCACCCAGACTGGCAGTACCACCGCCTAGCACCCTGCCAAGGGCAGTATAACTGCTCAAACTAGTGGTACCACCGCCTGACACAATCTCGAAGACTGTCCCACGACGGTGCCACTTCTTGGGACACTATTTAGGCCTCTCATTGGGCCCAACACAGTCCTTACATGGGCCCAATTGACCCCTAATTGGGTTGGCCCAAATCCAATCTCAATTACGTGCTAACAATGAAATTTAAGGCATACTTAAGCTAAACAAGTATGTTTGCCTTGGTTTCTTCCGACGAGCTTCCGGTGATCTTCCGTCGAACTTTCGACGATCTCTCAGCAATATTCCAACGGACTCCTGATAAGCTCCTGGACTTCACGATGATCTTCTTGGCGAGTTCTGACGAGCTTCTTTATCAAGCTCCTAGACTTCTCGGCTGGTTCCTACAGAACTTCCGACGAACGACTGGACTTCCGACGAACTCTCGAACTCCCAATTAAATCGTGTCCTTGACTCCAGAACTTCATTTTGCTTTATGCCTGACTATCGTAGTTAATCTTGTATATGTAAAAACACACTTTGATCTAGACAATTAATACTAAGCATTAATCATGTTGTCCAGCATGTCATTGGTCCCTCGACGCTTCGTCCGATTCTTTGGTGCATCGTCCTCTCTTATGACCTATTGCCCAATCGGCCAGTGACTCCGCAACTCCGATATCCCCAGCGCAATATCCGCTTTTCTTGGTACGATGCTTGAATCAATGGCCCGAAGCCTTCTATCGATACGTCGATCGATCCTACGGCTCGACGTCCAATCTTCTGATATGTTTTCTTCCGGCACAACATGATTTTTTATGCTTTAATTATCTTATCCTGATCAAAGCATCCTGTGTCACTCAAAATACATATTAAAATATAAACACTAATCAATTGGTTTCATCATCAAAATCCGAGATTCAACAATCTCCCCCTTGTTGATGATGACAACCAATCGACGACGGAGTTAACCTTAACTCCCGGAGTTTAAACAAACTCCCCCTATCAATATGCCATATTGAAAGAACTCTTAGATTCAAAAATCCAACCGATGTGTCATAATAAAATCATGCATAACATCAATATACTTCTCCCCCTTTGTCATCAACAAAAAGAAGTACCACTATCAAGTGTTTAGATATATAAGTTCAACACATTGCATAATTAACATAATCTCCAATTTTATCATAATGTAATTTTGCTATCATTATAGATATGCAAGGTAGTAAGATAGCAAGTTATACAACATACAAGCTAGCAAATTTTACAACATTTTAGAACATGCAAGCTAGCAGTTTTGGGATGTTCAAGAAAGCAACTCTTACTTTTTGAAATATGCAAATTTGTCAATTTTGCTAGATGTGCAAGTTATCATGTTTTGCTTCTTGAGATAGGCAAGATAACACTTCTTTGTAATATTCAAGATAGCCTTTTTTGCCTTTTCTTTAAATGTGTAACTTAGCAAACATTGCCTCTCTTGAGATTTGCAAGATAACACTTTTGCTTTTTTTTAAGTATGCAAGCTAGCTAGCAAGCTAGAAAAATTTGCTTCCCCTATGTCATTATCAAATAGAAGGGAATAACAATATAATAGTGTAATTCATTTCCCTTTACTATAATCTTCAAATCATGACAAGGGTAAAGTATCAATCTTATTTGTGCATCATTATATTTTTAAATTAAAACATGCACAATTTTAAAACCTTACATTTGTATCCTTAATTCATGCATGATACAAATAAATCAATCACTATGAGCTTATCATACATGATATTCAAGCATTCATGATACATCATTTTGGTAATAAATCATAGTATTTCAAATCATGATGGTATCTAAATGTCAAATTATATCCTACCATGCATGATCAAAACTTCTCCCCATTTTATCATTGTAAACAAGAAAGAAGAAGGGAAGAACAAAATAGTATAAAATATTTCAATCATTTCAAGACATACAAGCCATAAATACAAAGACATCATGTCATGAAAGATAAGACCTCTTGAATTCCAAAAGACATGATTCATATAGTAAATCTCTTCTTTAAATAAAATACCAATAATAAAAAAATTATAGGTATACAAAGAAGAGATCTTGATTTAAAAAATCTCAAGTAATTCCAAGATCATGATTTTGATAAAACTCATTCAAATTCAAATCGTCAAAATCATCAAAATCTCAACATTTCTTCCAAGAGATTCAAAATGGCATAAATAATTTTATTGGTCTCTAAGTGAAAAATCGATAAGATAGAAAAGAAGAAAATTTTCAAGAAAAATGCTTTCCTCCTTTTGTTTCAACTTATTGATTGATTTCATACATGCATGTTATTTTCTTTTATGCCAAATTCATACATCATTTATTAACACCGAAAAAGAACTTTCAAAATATCGCAAAGAAAAATATGCATCATTTTTAAAATCAAAAAAGCCACTTTCATTATGGTAAAAATCAATAATCCATATATCGTAAAGATCATCATGCATAATTTCGAAACATAGATTTATTAAGCATGATCTCAAATTATATTATTTCATCAAGCATGATTTCATAAAACATAAGTTGGCAAAGAACTGGATCATTTTGTTTGTTGTAGTCATGCATTTTTCTTTTTAGGTGAATCAAACTTTTCATGCTTAGTTTTCCATACAAAAGCCATGCATCATCATTTATAATCGGAAGGTAATATGAAAATCATTAAGATATATATTATTTCTTCTTAAACATATATATAAGATTAATCATTTTCAAAATTACTTGCATGATCCTAATTTTTTTGCATTTTCATTACATTTTTAAACATGTAATTTTTAAGAAAAATAATTAATCTAAAAATAACTCATGAAAAGCATTATGTAATTTTAAAATAAACTAAAGGCATTTTGATTACCTCATCGTCGAAAGCCGTTAAGGCGTAATTTGCCACCTCGCCTTTGTTGATTTTCTCCTCATCTTCAGAGAAGCTCGATTTATCCTAATTTGTGCTCTTCTTTTTGTGTTCAAAGGAAGTAGTTGCATTCTTTTTGTTATTTAATTTTTGTTTCATGAACTTTTTAAATTTATTAGTGAGGAGTTCAAGTTTGCCATCACTTGAGCATATGCTCAAGTGGTTTTCGATTGTTCTTAGTCTGAAATCTTTTCTGTCCTTTGGAAGGTGGTTCTCAAGGTTTTCACATGCATTGCACATCATTTTATAGGTCATTAGAGACCTGATAAGTTCTTCGATCAAAAAAGGATTCAAATTTTTTGATTCTTGAATTGTCATTATTCTTTGGAAGGTGGTTCTCAAGGTTTTCACATACATTGCACATCATTTTATAGGTCATTAGAGACCTGATAAGTTCTTCGATCAAAAAAGGATTCAAATTTTTTGATTCTTGAATTGTCATTATTCTCGAATCCCAATTTTTAGAAAGCGATCGTAAAATCTTGTTAACGAGTAAAAAATTAGAAAAGCATTTGCCAAGAGCTTTTAAACCATTGACGACATCCGTAAAATGGGTGTACATGTCAACAATGGTTTTGCTCGGCTTCATTCGGAATAGTTCAAAATCGTGTAATAAAAGATTGACTCTAGACTCTTTAACTCTATTCATGCCTTCGTGTGTGATTTCGAGAATGTGCCAAATATCGAAAGTCGTTTCGCACAAAGAAACCCGATTAAATTTGTTTTTATCTAAGCCGCAAAATAGAGCGTTCATAGCTCTAGCATTTAAGGAAAAAGTCTTCTTCTCCAAATCATTCCAATGGTTCATTGGAAGGAAGACCTTTGAAAACTGCTTTCAACAATATTCCATAAGTTCAAATCCAAAGAAAGCAAGAAAACTCTCATTCGAGTTTTCCAATATATGTAGTCTGTCCCATTGAACAAGGGAGGATGAATGAGAGAGTCACCCTCTTGAAAGCCGAAAAGAGTCATTTCTCTTGGGTGTTAAACCAAATGAGAAATCATGAGGCTTTGAAATCAATTGTTGGGATCGAGGTCGCCACTAAGAGGGGGGGTGAATTAGTGCAGTGGTAAAAATTACGTCTTCAAAAACTTCAATGCGATAAAATCAGTTTCGTAAAGGTAATAACTTTGAAAGCGTACAAAAACGTAGTGAAGGAGGAATTCATTTTATAGTAAGGTAAATAGCAAGAAGTAAACGTAAACCAGATTTTAGAGTGGTTTGGTCGTTGTGACCTACATCCACTTCACCAATTCCTCTTTTGTCGAGGCCACCAGCATCCACTATTGATCTTCCTTTAATAGGCGAAGATCAACCTCCTTCTTACACCCCTCTTCTCCTTTTCACGGGTTTAGGAGATAACCCTTACAAGCACTCACTCCTCTCTTACAGAATTATAAACTTAGAGTGGAGGAGGGAATTTCTAAAGAGATTGCAGCAGCGTTTTCTCACTTTTGAATTCTCTGTGCTTGTGTAAGTTAACTAGGGATGAGAGGGGTATTTATAGGCTTCAAGTTGATTCAAACTTGGAGCCTAAAAATATCTCATCCCGGGTTTCCTTGGTACGGGCGGTACCACCGCCTGTGCTGGGCGGTACCACCGCCAATGTTAGTTTGACACTGACACTGAACTGGGTGGTACCATTGCCTGGGAGACTATGCTGGGCGGTACCACCACCCGGACCGGCGGTACCACCGCCTGACATAGTCTCGAAGTCTGTGCCATGATGGTGCCACTTCTTGGGACACTATTTGGGCCTCTCATTGGGCCCAACATAGTCCTTACATGGGCCCAACTGGCCCCTAATTAGGTTGGCCCAAATCCAATCCCAATTACATGCTAACAACAAAATCTAAGGCATACTTTAGCTAAGCAAGTCTGTTTGTCTTGGTTTCTTCCGGCGATCTTCCGGCGAACTTCCGACGATCTCTCGGCAATGTTCCGGTGGACTCCCGGTAAGCTCCTGGACTTCACGATGATCTTCTTGGCGAGTTTCGACGAGCTTCTTTGGCAAGCTCCTGGACTTCTCGGCTGGTTTTTGCAGAATTTTCGACGAACATCTAGACTTCCGACGAACTCTCGAACTCCCAACGAAATCATGTCCTTAGCTCTAGGACTTTATTTTGCTTTATGCCTTGCTATCATAGTTAATCTTGCACATGTAAAAACACACTTCGATCTAGATAATTAATACTAAGCATTAATCATGTTGTCCGGCATGTCATTGGTCCCTCGACGCTTCGTCCGATTCTTCGGCACATCGTCCTCTTTTGTGGCCTATTGCTCAATCGGCCAGTTGACTCCGCAACTCCGATATCCTTAGCGCAATATCCGCTCTTCTTGGCCCGATGCCCGAATCCATGGCCCGAAGCCTTCTGTCGATACATTGACCGATCCTACGGCTCGACGTCTAATCTTTTGATATGTTTTCCTTTAGCACAACATGAACTTTCCTGCTTTAATTGTCTCATCCTGATTGAAGCATCCTGTATCACTCAACACGTAAATTAAAACATAAACACTTATTAATTAGTTTATCATCAAAATTCAAGATTCAACATTAGCAACCTTTGCTTTACTCGGTCTGTCATTGCCCTTGCCCTTCTTAAGGGACTTTTCTGCCTTCCTTTTCTTTCTGGTCTCACTAGTATAGAGAACTGGCTTCTCTTTCTTGATAGTGCTCTCTGCGTCCCTTATCATATTGAGGAGCTTAGGAAAAGTCATCTCAAGTTTATTCATATTAAAATTTATTATGAATTGTAAAAAGAAATCTGGTAGGGACTGAAGCACAAGATCCACACACAGGTTGTCCTCTAGGACCATTCCTAGACCTATGAGTTTCTCTATCCACTCAGTCATCTTTAGGACATGGTTCTGAACTAGTGTCCCCTCAATCATCCTAGCATAGAAAAGGCTCTTTGATATCTCATATCGCTGAGTTCTTCCCTGTTCATCAAACAGTTTGCGGACATGTAGGAGAATGGATCTGCATCCATCTTTTCATGCAGTCTCTGTAACTCAAGATTCATGGAGCCTAACATGTAATACTGAGCAAGAGTGAAGTCATCTATGTACTTTATGTAGTGAGCGATCTCATCCTCGCTTGCCCCTTCCTCGTGTTGAATCTTGGATTTTGATGATGAAATCAATTGGTAAATTGTTTGATCCATTCCATATGTTGAGAAAAGTGTGCATGATTAACTACGATAACAATCAAGATATAAAGCAAAACCTTTGTTTTGCTTTGGGAGTTCGAGAGTTCATCGGGAGTCAGGAGGTTCGTTGGAAGTGCTGTCGAAATTGGTCTTGAAGCTCGCCAAGAAGATCATCATAAAGTCTAGGAGCTTGCCGGGAGTCCATTGGAAGATTGTCGAAAGATCGTCGGAAGTCCGCCAGAAGATCGTCGGAAGCTCGTCGGAAAAAACCTAGACTTACCGGACTTGTTTTATTTAGTGTATGCTTTAAAAATCATAATTAGCACATAATTAGGCTTAGGTTTGGGAGGTAATCCCATTAAACCTTTTAAGGGCCAACTAGGCCCGTAATTGGACTGGTTTAGGCCGGATTCAAGGCCCAACCAGGTTGTTGAACCCTGTCTAGCCATGGCACCGTCAGATTGGGATGGTGGAGCCGTTCAGGGATCAGTCTCCAAGAAGCCTAGGCGATGGTACTGCCCAAATTGGGTGGTGGTACTACCGACAGTTATTATTGCCAAGCGGTGGTACCGCCCTATCAAGCGGTGGTACTGCCAGAACCTAGTCACCGAGGCTCTGTCAGGAGGTGGTACCGCCTAGTGTCAGTGCTGTAGGCGGTGGTGCCACCCAGCACAGGTAGGGGTACCACTAGTACCTCGGAAACCCGAGATAAGACACTTTTTGGCTCCAATTTTGAAGTCATTGGGGCCTATAAATACCCCAGCCTTTTTTGCATGAAAAAGCAATCAAAGTGTGAAAAAAATCATGAAGTGTTAGGGGTGTAAAAGTGTTGTAAAATGCAAAGAGTCCTCTTCGCTCTCTTTAGTTTTGCAATCATCCAAGAAGAGGTATGAGGCTTGTAAGGATTGTCTCCTAAACCCATGAAAAGGAAAAAGCACTGTAAAGAGGTGGTTGGTCTTCACCTATTGAAAGAAGACCATTAGTGGATGCTGGTGACCTTGACGGAGGAGGAATCGGGAGCGGACGTAGGTCGGACGACCGAACCACTATAAAATTGGCGTGTTCTTTTCTTGATGCATACTTTACTTTTGCTGAATTCCACTTTACTTTATTATAAACTGTCCAATCCCCTCTTCTCTACTCACTTACAAACTTATTCAAGTCAAACGACATTTCAATGCGGTTTTCGTCAAACTAAGAGTTTCATCATACAAAGTTTTCCAAAAGCGATTAAATTTATCATTTTTATCCGCTGCACTAATTCACTCTTAGTGTCGTTCTTGATCCTAACAATTGGTATCGAAGTCACTCTCATTTTGGTATGAAACCCAAGAGAGATGTCATTTGCCGGCAACCAAGAGGGTCACTCAATCACACATCTACCCATGTTCAATGGTTTGGATTACACCTATTGGAAAAGTTGAATAAGAATTTTTCTAATTTCTATGGATTTTGAGTTATGGAACATTATGGAAAATGACTTTGAAAAGTCTTCTCTTCCAATGAACGATTAGAATGAGTTGAAGAAGAACACAACCAACCATGTTCAATGGTTCGGATTACACCTATTGGAATGATAAGCATGATTCCTAATTTTTACATTTTCATTATTAAATTATTAAATATGTAATTTTCAAACAAATTAATTCTAAACTAAATAAAAAAAGAAAAATGCATCATGTAATTTCGAAGTAAATTAAAGGCATTTTGATTACCTCAACGTCGAAAGGCGTTAAGGCGTAGTTTGTCACCTCGCCTTTGTTGATTTTCTCTTCGTCTTCGGAGGAGCTCGATTCATCCCACTTTATATTCTTCTCGCATTCAAAGTAAGTAGTTTTGTTCTTTTTGTTCTTTAATTTTTGTTTCATGAACTTTTTAAATTTCTTAGTGAGTTCAAGTTCACCATCACTTGAGCTTATGCTCGAGTGGTCTTCAAATGTTCTAAGGACCAAATCCTTCTTGTTCTTTAGAAGGTGGTTTTATTCATCATGTTCATTATGCACCATTTCATATGTCATCAATGAACCGATAGGTTCTTCAAGTGGAAAAATATTTAAATTTTTTGTTTCTTGTATAGTGGTTACTTTCGAATCCCAAGTTTTAGAAAGCGATCGTAAAATCTTGTTAACGAGTTCAACATTCGAAAAACATTTGCCAAGAGCTTTTAAACCATTGACGATATCCGTAAAATGGGTGTACATGTCAACAATGGTTTCGTTCGGCTTCATTCGAAATAGTTCAAAATCGTGCATTAAAAAGTTAATTTTTGAATCATTAACTTTGCTAATTCCTTCATGTGTGATTTTAAGAGTGCACCAAATATTGAAAACCATTTCGCAAGTAGAAACACGATTAAACTCATTTCTATCTAAGGCGCAAAATAAGACATTCATAGCCTTTACATTTAGAGAAAACGTTTTCTTCTTCAAATCATTCCAATGGTTCATTGGAAGAGAAGACATTTGAAAACCGGATTCGATTATATGCCATAAATCAAAATTTAATGAAAGCAAGAAAACTCTCATTCGAGTTTTCCAATAAGTGTAGTCTGTCCCATTGAAAAAGGGAGGACGAATGAGAGAAAGTCCCTCTTGAAAGCCGAAAAGAGCTATTTCTTTTGGGTGTTAAACCAATTGAGAAGTCACGAGGCTTTAATACCAATTGTTAGGATCGAGAGTCCGAGGTCGGCACTAAGAGGGGGGGTGAATTAGTGCAGCGGTAAAAATTACATCTTCGAAAAACTTTGTACGATAAAAACTGTTTCCGACGAAAAACCAATTTTGGAAACTTAACTTGAAAGGATACGTAATGAAGTGAAGGCAGTAACCACTTAAGGAGGTTTGCAGTAAGGTAATAGCAAGAATAAAATGCAAACCAGAGAACACAGCAATTTTATAATGGTTCGGTCGTCGTGACCTACATCCACTCCACCGATTCCTCTTCCGTCGAGGCCACCGACATCCACTATCGGTCTTCCTTCAATAAGCGAAGACCAACCACCTTTTACAACTCGATTCTCCTTTTATTGGGTTTAGGAGATAACCCTTACACCCCCACTTTCTCCTCTCTCAACCTATTCTAACACTTTAAACTTTTGAGAGGAGTTTCACAAGATTGCAGTAGCGTTTCTTTCTATTTTTACTCTCAAGTACTGTATTTATTAACCAGGGATGAGAGGGGTATTTATAGGCTTCAAGTTGATTCAAACTTGGAGCCTAAAACTTTCCCATCCCGGATTCCCCGGGCACGGGTGGTACCACCGCTTGCGTTGGGCAGTACCACCGCCCAGTGTCAGTCTAACACTAACACTGCCCTAAGCGATACCACTGCCTGGGGGGTAGTGCTAGGTAGTACCATCGCCTGGCACCCTATCAGGGGCGGTACAATCGCCTAGACTGGCGGAACCACTGCCTAACACAGTCTCGAAGACTATGCCACGACGGTGAGACTTCTTGGGGCACTATTTGGTCCTATCATTGGGCCCAACACAATCCTTACATAGGCCTAGCTAGCCCCTAGTTGGGTTGGCCTAAATCCAAGCCCAATTACGTGCTAACTATAAAATCTTAAGATATTTGCTAAGCTAAACAAGTCCCTATGTCTATTCTTCCGGCGAGCTTTCGGTGAACATTTCGACGATCTCTCGGCAATGTTCCGGTGGACTCTCGGCAAGCTCTTGGACTTCTTAACGATCTTCTTGGCGAGTTTCGACAAGCATCTTTGGCAAGCTCCGAAACTTCTCGGCTGGTTCCACCGGAACTTCTGACAAACGTCCGGACTTCCGACGAACTCTCGAACTCCCAACGAAATCGCGTCCTTGACTCCGGGACTTCATTTTGCTTCATGCCTTGCTATCATAGTTAATCCTGCATATGTAAAAATATA
>LVTN01001011.1:94912-108794 GCA_001649415.1 Musa itinerans | reverse complement strand
AGGAAGTAGTGCACTTATTTTCTTGTGTTAGGGCGTGGAAGTATATGCCGCGACACAACTCAAGCAGAAGATCTCCGGTTGTAACGTAAGCGAAAAGAAGAATTGGTTCGTTACCGGGGTTTGTTTCAAAACAGTATTTGCAACTCTACCTGCTTCCTGCTTAACCTCACAGCTGGCTTGTTAACTCCTGCGTGCCCCTCTCTTTGCCTTAGAATGCATTTCTTCATTTTGCTTGAAACGATTCTCAGGTCTATCTTTCTAGGCGTCAATTAATGATAAGGACAATTTGCGAGTATCAATAAGTCCATATAAGAGTTGTTAGTTTACCCTGCCTTAACATATAAGAGTTGTTAGTTTACCTCCTGCCTTAAAAGACTAGAATTAGAATATAACGCGTAACAAAC
This sequence comes from Musa itinerans, assembly GCA_001649415.1. Lineage (NCBI taxonomy): Eukaryota > Viridiplantae > Streptophyta > Magnoliopsida > Zingiberales > Musaceae > Musa > Musa itinerans. The sequence continues at coordinate 108,390 of LVTN01001011.1, read as the reverse complement.
AAGTCACGTATAATGGACAAGTAGCGGCGTAAGAAAGAAGCAACATCTATTAAGCACGTTAGTCCGGGTTCCTTATTTGAGCGTCAGCGAGCGGATCTGGAGTTACTTGTTGGGTTTACAGCCCACTAACTCCTAACTGCTTTTCTGACTCAACACCCCTAAACAAAGAGCTATTACTTGCTTAACGTGAGTGACTTTAAGTAAGTATATAGTATCATGAATTTCAATGAAGGGAAGGAAAACTCAACTAATAGCTAAGTAACCTTACTTGCAGAATGGAATTGAGGCGCATTGCTTATAGAAGCATAGTAAACAAACGGAATAAGAATATTGGAGAGTGCAGCACAACTTATAGAATTGAGAACGTAACAACACTCTAACACCGACACTAACTCTAGAGCCTATAGTCATTCGCGTTAGCCGTTTCGAAAGACATTGTTTGTTCAAGCTAGAATCACACCGATCCAAATCCTTCTTATCCTCTTTCAACCGATCCAAATCCTTCTTATTCTCTTTCATATAATATAAGTTAGTCTATTGTATTTTTCATATAATGTAAGTTAGTCTATCGCAATTCCTTTGTTCGTGTTGCGCGTTAGCAAGCACTAGACCACTCCTGTTACACTTGTCTACTTTCACTTATATACAAGCTGCTTGTCTCTTACTTTCGAGAGGGAGCGCTATGACTTATGTGTGTAATACCTCTGGCTAACTGGAACTCTGACTTTCTAGTGTCATTCTTACTTTGTTGTGGACACATACATGGTAGGCTATAAAGAGTACTGGGTTGGCGAGAAGGAGGTAAATTCTTTTACTTACTTGTTTTCTTCCTTGACTCTATTAATTAGTATAGGTGTTTTCGTTTTCTTCCTTTTCTAAACGTTATCGACTTGTTTATCGTATTCCATTCCATTTTCTACCTTCTTGCCTACTTCTTTTCCTTAGTTACTTCTTTCTATTATATCCCTCTGGCTCTCCCGCTCATTCCTAAGTTTATTCCCTTAACTCTACTTTCTTTGCAACAGAAACAAGAATATCCGACTTCCCCGATCTTGAAACAGGAACTGGGCCTGCTCCTTATGATGATACTGCTGCTGATGACTTCATCTCAACCTCTTCTGACTTGGAATCTACTGCTGTCTCTTTCACTCTACTACTTGACAAGCACCTACCAGCCAAGTCGACAAGCAACGTTGTAGTGACTTAGACTTATTAAGGGAAATTCTGACTTTAGAGTGGAGAGCTATAGGTTTGCTAGAGGTGGGTTGCCTTCTGTATTTACAGTTGGATTCTTACCCTTTTCTCTTTACTAACTTCATTTGATTTGAGTCACATTAGCAACATTGCCTAGGAAGGGAGCGGGGCCAGTATGAATTGAACTAAGTAGTCAAAGAGCCAAGCAACTAGACAAGTAACTGCTACAAACACATAGTAGCGTGGCGGTATTCAACAAGAACAGTGAATTCAGCATCTGTATTCCGACTTACTAAATAGGGCTTCTGCAACACCGGAACTCTCCTTTCTTCAATTGTACACTTAAATCCCATTCTTCAGAAGCTGAATGCAAGTCAGTTGCAAGCGCAAAGTATAGTTTAGGTCGGATAGCCCTGTTTATAAGGTATGCAGTGCTAGGAAAGGAGCCCAGAGTAGAGAGTGGATTTGAAACAAGTAAGATGTTGAGTCTACGAATAGCCTTTAGTTGTCTGAAATGAGTGTTTTCCCTAGAATATGAGTCACCCCCATACTTGCTATGTGTTTGTGAGCCTAATGAAGTTAAGCAGAGATGAGCCTGAGTTAGATGAGCCATAGTTCCAGTTGCTTGAGTTAGCTGAGATGCTATAGTATTAACTAGCAAGAAGAGAAGAGAGCCGAGGTAGAGGAAGAGAGGTGTACCTCATTCTGTTAATAGGAGCCAGGATAACCTTGATTCAAAGCAAGTAAGAAAGTATGCCCTGCAAGTAAGAAAGTATGCCCTGAACTGAACTACCCTCAATATGTTAGGAAGAAATTCACTATTTTGAATCGCCAAGATACGGATATATAAGCAACAGCTACGCTGGACAAGTCACTTTTTTTTTATAAGTAAAAGTAAATTGATTTTGTGTAAAGTTTCTACAAATAGCTTTGTCTATACAAGTTATAGACGAAGCTGGGTAACTCGTAGAGTACTCATGCGGTAGTTATGACTACACATGCTGTAGACTATAACTCTTAACTGTGGCCAACAAACAAAATGTAAAGTCCAGATATGCCAAGATTTCCTGTGGATAGAGCTTTTAACATCATGCCCAAGATCTTTAGCTAATAGCAAAATTGAATTTGATAAAAATATCTTTTTCTCTTCGGGTAAAGTGCTCCGTTTTGAGATCATGCTCCATACAGGATCTTGAGTCTCTAATAATCTCTTTCAAGAGCTGAGCGTTGTTTGTGTGGTGACACTCAAAAATTCTGCTACATCTCTCCTTCCACATCCACCAAATAGTGCATCTGAAAGTAACCTTCGCCAGTTGTGTGAGAGGCCCTTTTCTTGAGAAACATTGCATGAGGTCGCCTAGTTCTTGATGCAAGTTTGGTTGCGGCAGTCTATTGAGTTCAAATCCCTGGAGAATCTCCGTCCTTATCCATTTTGTATAATCACAAGCAAAATAGAGGTGATCAACAGTTTCTTCTTGTTGCATACAAAGGGAGCATCGGTTAACATGATAGATACCTCTTCTCTTCATATTGTCTATAGTAGGTAGTTTATTGAGAAGGGCCTGCCATGTACATAAGGAATGTCTCTGTGATCCCGGTCGATCCCATGTCCAACTGCTTGGGATCCACTTGTTATTTCTTTGCCTAATTTGATTCCATGCGGATGTGACACTAAATTTGCCATTGTCATGAGGCCAAATAAGTATATCTGAAGAGTTGTTCCTGATTGGAATAGCTATAATAGTCGGCCAAAGTGATAACATCTCGGGAGAAATGGGATTAGGGAGACACCAGGTACCGTTAGCAATGAACTCGGAAACCTTCCAATCTTTGGGAGCCCCAAGATCTTTTCGTATTCTGTCACCATATAATTGAAATATACTCTTCCCATTCACCCAAGGATCGTACCACATATTAGTACTAGTTCCAGAAGAGATTGCATAAGAAATGTGTTTGATTAGCCAATTCCTTGCCTTTAAAATTCCTTTCCAAGCTGCAGAGTGGTATGTTCTTGTAGAAATTTCCCAGATTGATTCCTTTGAAAGATACCTAGCAGAAACCCAATGTGACCATAAGGAACATTTATTTTGCAAAAGATTCCACAATTGCTGTACCAGACATGCTTGATTCCAATCTCTAGTATTTCTCAAGTTTAGCCCCCCTTCATCTTTCGGTTTGCAAATGCTATCCCAATTTACCATATGCATTGCCTTATCATTTGTGCCATTCCAGAAGAAGTTCATTAATAACCGTTCAATATCTTGGAGAAGTCCAACAGGCAGAAGAAATGCATTACACCAATATATAGAGTAGGAGTACAATACCGAACGGATGAGTTCGAGTCGTCCTGCTTTTGATAGAAGCCTATTTTTCCAAGAAGAAATTCTATTCTTTATTTTTTGCAGGATAGGCTGACAGTGGGTTTTGTGAATGCCTGTAGATATGAGCGGGAGACCCAAATAAGGAACTAGCAGGCTTCCCTCACTAACCCCCAAAGTTTGTGCAATAAAGACCTTATCCTCAACGTAAGGGCTCATATATACTTTACTTTTCGCATGATTTAACTGAAGTCCAGAAACCATACCAAAGTCATTCATAATAGTAGCCAGGTTCTTTACTGAAGTTGGATCATTTTGAAGAAAGATAAGTAAATCATCTGCAAATGTTATGTGAGGAAATCCGTCTGGTCCAGGGCATTTGTGCTTTGGTGAGCCGTTGAAGAGTATTGAAAACTTTGGAGTTTCTAAGCAACATTGAATCCAATTAACCCATTGCTGAGGGAAGTTCATACCAAGGAGTATCTTATAGATAAAGTTCCTATTGACTGAGTCAAAGGCTTTTCGTAAATCAGCTTTGAAACAGATTTTTGTCCCTCTTGCTTTTGAGTGCAGATCCTTGATCAAGTCATTAGAAAGCAAAATATTATGATGTATACTTCTCCCTTTGATGAAAGCAGTCTGATTTGGACTAATTATCTTATGTATTATCTTTTGCAATCTATCTGCTACCATTTTGGATATGATCTTGTAAATAAAATTACATAAAGATATGAGTCGATAGTTCTCTAGTGAATCAGCCCCTGCATTCTTGGGAATTAAAGAAATAAAAGTGCAATTCATCTCTCTAAGAATATGACCTAAAGAGAAAAAGTGTTGGCAAGCTTTAATCACATCATTACCAATAATAAGATATAATTTAGATGGGTTTCCTTAACTGCTTCTAGTGACATTTGTGTGGGTAAGCCTACTAATGCTAACATGAGAATGAAACCACTGGGAGCAGGATTCAACCCGAAACACAGGTGCTGAAAGCCTCTAAACTGGGGATTCCAGGCTGTAAAGAATGAGGGAGCGGAGTGGTAAGCTGGAAATCAAAACTGTAAAGAATGAGGGAGCGGAGTGGTAAGCTGGAATCAACCCAGAAACTAGGAATTCCAATAATAATAATAAGAATAAAGAGAACCATGATAAAGAATCCAACCATTCGCTAACAAAGAATTGACTACTGTCCGATAAGACTGAAAAAGTGAACTCTATCAGATTGAACCACTGCATTCCCAGGCTCCAAACTAGGAATTCCAATCAAATAAGTAGCCTAATAGCTCAGAAGTAGGAATTCTATTAGAAATAAAGACTCGAACACTGCCTAACAGGACTATCGCTGCTATACCTTGATTTAAGTCCGCATTGCCTGCTTACTAGTCCAGTCCACCCTTCCTTGGGTTAATCCTTGACCCCTTTCCACTGAAAATAGAACCAGCGCTAACAAGACTTCCTTTACTGACTCCAAGGCTACCTCTTATTTAGTTAAGTCTAAACTGCACTATCTCAATTCCCTTTATCCTGGTTAAAACTTACACCGCCACTAATAAGAGTGGAACTATCAAGTAAGAATCCAATCACTGCCTAATAGGCTGACTTTACTTAGTTGACCTCTGCTAACAAGAGTAAAACAAAGAATAGGGAATTGCACTGGTACCAACAAGGCTTTCATTACTGGAATCACCCCTTGCTTTACTCGCTTGAAGCCTCAGTTTACTGCTTATACGGCCTTACTATACTTACTTGCATGCTTTCACTACGTAACTGGAACCCGGCTCTACTTTACCTTAGCCTCCATCTCCTGGCTATCAGCCTATAACTATTGCTACCAATAAAGGAACTAGAAACCGGGAATCAAACAAAGAAGTCAGAGAACAACTCGGAACTAGGCATTGGACACTGAACAACAAGGATATAGCTCATAACTCTGGCTTAAACTAGTGTTGTTAGGATCGAACCCAGCAGCCCCAATCTGTATTTTGCATTGCATTCTTTGTTTTCTTATTTTGGATTCTTTTGAACTTATAGAATATTGATTAGTTTATTAGTATTTGCCTATAGTAACTAGGTTCTTTTTCCAGTATTTGTGCTTCTATCTTAGGAGCCAAAAAGGTAGTTTATTTTCTATATGTTGGTTGGTGCCGGTGTCCATTCCTTGGCGATAGGTCGAGGTGGAAATGAGAAAAAGAGAACTATGGTAGGGCAAGCTAGGGTTGGTTGGGCAATAAGGAGGTAAACTCTAACTTTATAGGTTCAGAACTTACTGACGCTACACTGGCTAGCTATCGCCATAAAGACTGGACTCGCTACAGGCACGGAACTAACATACTCTCAATAAATAAGGACTTGAGCACATAGGTGTCAATGAACTTTACGGAGAGTACTTAGTATAGAGACTGGTACGCCACCGACACATCAATAAAAGCAGAATAGCAATAGCAGTTTTGGTCTAAAAAAGGGGTTGTTTCTATTTCGATTTTGAAGCAAAAAAAGTAGTGAGCTGTTGTTGAGGCTGTTTGTGCCGGTGGTGCAGTCGTCCTATGAATGCGCGAGGTACCTTCTATTAATGGGACTTACCTCGCTGACAGGGAATTGAGTTCTCAATAACAAGAATAAAACTTTATATTGAGGAGAGTCAACCGAACCTCTTATACTACTGAGTGAAATTATGAGTCCCGTCACTCACTAAAACACGGGAAAAAACATAGCAAGAGTATTTTCGCTACTAGTTGACCTATTTTATCTGATCTTTTGGAAGAAACACGGGAAAAAAGGATGCACTGGCATTTTCCCTAATAGACAGATAAAAAGTCATTCATTTTTTAAGAAACCCGGGTTTTTTGAACGCAAAGGTGTTTTCTCTCCTGAGGGACCAGATTGGAATTCTATTTTCATGTTTTCCTGGGATTTTTGATAGCATTAGCACTTTACCTACTGGGGAGGTCAAAAAGTCATTCTTTTTTTCATAAACCCCGGTAAACAACACTGCCGCGTAACGTTAGTAGTTACTTGAAGGATAGCAATTCTTGACTTTCAGTACATATAGCTCCCTTGCCTGCCGCTAGTGCTCATTGAATTCAAGTAGTCCTGTTCTTATTCGAAAGGGTTTTATTAAAGAGGAAAGAAACTACTTCTCTCAAGTGGGAAAGTAAGAATTGAACTAAGTAGCCTCTCCTCTGGCTCTTGAAACTCTAATTCCCCTTTCGCATAAGGAAGTCACCAACCCTGTATGTGCTCTTAACCCATCTAATGTAGTGCTCTGTGCTCTTTCTCTAGTGTAGTGCTCTGTGCTCTTACCTACTTCCTCACGAGTTAAAGCGCTAAAGGGCCGCTAGTGTTCGGCAACTATGACTAAACTCTGGTTCTGCAGGAGTGAGTTCCAAAAGTCTTGTTTCTTGCTCGGCAAAAGCAAAAGCAAGGGAAGGGAGTGAGTGTATTTACTTGTTTATTTACCTGGGAAGGGCGTGAGTGTATTTACTTGGTAAGTGACACTTGTCTACATGTCTGCTTTCCCTTATATACAAGCTGCTTGTTGGCTGTTTAAATGCTCTTTTTACACCTAACATCTTCACCCCTTGAATTGACTGTACCGCCCTTGCTACTGAGTTCAGGATTAGCCGGGAGCCTCTCAATCTTCTTTTCTTAAATCAAGCTGCAGAAACAAGCTTTCTTGCAATTGAGTCCAAGTCGGGTCGTAAGCTTCAAGTAAGGGCAGAGGTGTTCGCTCAAGTAGAATCAGTCTTATGCTTCTAAAGTATATGGAATTTCTGCCTAAGCCCTAATAATAGCATTAGTTCGCAAAGATGTGATATGGCCAAAAGTACTACTGGAATCCGGAACTATACTTGGCCGTTAGTAGTAGCTTGTATGGTAACAACTCGTATGATTACTTTTATTGAGTTCCTGTAGTTGTTTTCGTTTCTATGCTTGTCTTTGAATGGAGTAGTTTCTTGTCGATTTGGCTTCTTACTAGATAGGATAAAAGAGAGTCGATTGGGCTTCTTCTTAATCCGATGAAACTAGAACAGGGTACCTTGGATACCCAACAGCGGATTCTTGAGTCTACTTAACAAGTAACGTCTGGGCCTGATCTAGCTTAAGAATGAATTGGATCCTTACCCCCTTCCCTTCTTTCTTATTAGGTAGGGCACCTAGGAAACCCTCTAAAGACCTATACTGAATGGAACTGGCACTGGTGATTCTCTTTCGTCCCTTGTTTCTAGTAAACTAACTTCCCCAGCTGATGATCTTGTTGTTGTTGGGCCTGGAACTTGACTCTAATGTACCTCTGGCTTTCATCTAATCTTAGTATGCAGAGTAACGGTAGAGAAATGAGACACTAAGGCTCCCGGCTATATACTCATAAGTAATATTACCTGATTCAACTTGCTTCTTTAGCACTGCTTCTGTTCCCGCTTCTGATCTTGTAACTGCCGCTTCTGATCTTGGGTGAGAGAAGCAATTTGGAATGATATTTAGCTGTTACTAATTTCACTACCCCTGTTCTTGTTAGAGTAGAATACCCTTCATTAGTTGTTGAATCGCCAGTTTCATCTGTATTTGTAGCCTGAGGGACAGGAGCATTAGTGGGTGGAGCAGTTATTGACTTTCCCGAGTCGGTAGATAGAGGTGAGCGGTAAAGTAGTTGTATTAAACTCTGCATTTAGTAATATAGTCTAGTAATGAATAGAGCTGACTTTAAAAACATCTAAAGAATTGAAATAATGCTTTTTTCGCCTAGTTTTGAGAGCTCCTGCCGCCGAACACAGGAGCGGCCCCAAACACAGGACTTGTTTATAACTTGTTTATAACCATCTATTTGTTGTGCTGCCGCCAAGTACAGGACTTGGTCATAACTCGTTATTCCAGCTGCCGCATCACGTTAGTAGTGACTTGGCTCGTCGTTGCTTGGCCCGAAAACAGGACTCCAACAACTGCCGCACAACTACTTACGTAGTTGCTTGGCGGTTGTTTATTATTCCAGTTTCTGTCTTCTTATCCTCAGCCTCTGGTTCCTACACTGATCTGGTTAACTTAACTCTCCTTCTATTTCTGACTTGAACTATGCTTTCATTGCTACAGACTTTCTAACTACACTTTCTAAATAGACAACATTAGCACCCGAACTCGAAGACCCACTTGCGATTGGCTCCGCTCTAACAGCGACCCGAGGCCCCATATGTATTACCTGATTCAACTTGCTTCTTTAGCACTGCTTCTGTTCCCGCTTCTGATCTTGTAACTGCCGCTTCTGATCTTGGGTGAGAGAAGCAATTTGGAATGATATTTAGCTGTTACTAATTTCACTACCCCTGTTCTTGTTAGAGTAGAATACCCTTCATTAGTTGTTGAATCGCCAGTTTCATCTGTATTTGTAGCCTGAGGGACAGGAGCATTAGTGGGTGGAGCAGTTATTGACTTTCCCGAGTCGGTAGATAGAGGTGAGCGGTAAAGTAGTTGTATTAAACTCTGCATTTAGTAATATAGTCTAGTAATGAATAGAGCTGACTTTAAAAACATCTAAAGAATTGAAATAATGCTTTTTTCGCCTAGTTTTGAGAGCTCCTGCCGCCGAACACAGGAGCGGCCCCAAACACAGGACTTGTTTATAACTTGTTTATAACCATCTATTTGTTGTGCTGCCGCCAAGTACAGGACTTGGTCATAACTCGTTATTCCAGCTGCCGCATCACGTTAGTAGTGACTTGGCTCGTCGTTGCTTGGCCCGAAAACAGGACTCCAACAACTGCCGCACAACTACTTACGTAGTTGCTTGGCGGTTGTTTATTATTCCAGTTTCTGTCTTCTTATCCTCAGCCTCTGGTTCCTACACTGATCTGGTTAACTTAACTCTCCTTCTATTTCTGACTTGAACTATGCTTTCATTGCTACAGACTTTCTAACTACACTTTCTAAATAGACAACATTAGCACCCGAACTCGAAGACCCACTTGCGATTGGCTCCGCTCTAACAGCGACCCGAGGCCCCATATGACCAAAAGAATTCCTTGTTTACCCGCCAAGACACTACTATTGGAATCAAATAAAAGAAATTGGAAAATGCCAAGACACTTGATGGAGCTGGTACAAATAATACTGACTCCACTAACTGGGAATACGAACACCGACACATGAAACCACCTTGACTGATAGCTAGCTTCTAAACTGACTCCTAGAGATCCTTTACTCCGCAACTTACAATAAAAGCCGAAGAAGTTTCTACCTTACTTTATCTAACAAACCGTGCCTCTGCCTCTGCAAGTAAAACATCTGTAAACTTTCAGAATTGAGTTCAAGTATTGCTATGCCAGGCCCAGATACTTTACTAAATTCACTTAAGGGCGGGACTACTATACTTAACTAGACAAAAGGATGCAGTGCTTGTTCAACTCGTATCGGGGAAAGTGCAACTCTACCTACCGAGTGGAATTCTTTATTTGTTGACAGAGTTAGATTAGATGAGAGCCCCATAGGTCAATTCTTTTACTTACTTGTGGAATTCTGTTACTACTTACTCAGTGAAATTCTCACTAGTGTCATTCTTATTCTTACAGAGATTGCATCCGTTCCCATATCTGCTCTTTCAATGATTGCATCCGTTCCCGTATCTGCTATTGAAACTACTTCTTTATAAGATAAAGAAGATGAAACTCGGGGTAACTTACAATAAGGGCCTCTCCTTCCCGAATTATGTATTAGGCCTTCCTTCTATGCTTAGCTACCTCAGCAACAAGTATTTCTTTGACTCCTTAGCAACATTAGCTACATTGCTTCCAAACTACTATACTAGTATTTCTTCTGGGCTGTAAACCTGGGAAAGGTGTACTTGAACCCTATCACCCCAAGAGTAGAATAGAGTTGCCTCGCTCACTACTAGCAGGAATGGAATGAACCACTTGCGCCAATCGAGTCACCTACCTAACATAACTGTTATTTTGAATTGAACTGCAAGGGAAGTTTGAGTCACACCACACTAATTCAACTTGAAGGTAAGAAAGAGAATCACCAGTTATAGTTCTAAAGTGACCATTAAGTGCATCTGTGTTTCATACGAGTTATGTTCGCCTAGTTCTACTTGAATCCCCAGTTTCTAGTTACATTATTGGTAGCACTGGTTCCTCACCTTTGCCAACAACACTAGACTTAATGAGCAGGGATTCTACTTGAACAGGCCAAGTATATACTAGATGTCTATTACACTACACCCCCTCGGCTAATTCGTCTGTTTCTTATCTGTCAACTGCTTATGATCTAGTAACTTCATGAGGCCTAGTACCAGAGGAGAGAGAGGCCATCAACCAACCAGTACTATAAGGGGAAAGAATAGAGTCTAAGAACTAACCCTCAATATATGGGTAATTACTTTATATGCTTGTTTGTTGGGTGCCTAGTTTCATAGATGTGGTTGCCTATCCAGTATTTTACTCGGCAGTTTACAGTGAAATCTATTCTTAATACCGGTTGACTCTCCAACAGAGACATAGGTGGGCAAGGAAAGAAACTGAATCCGGTCCAGGTCAATAGAGGTTGGCAGAGGCAACATCGGCAGTATAGTTGACTTTCCAATTAATAGTAAGTGCAGGCAATTCATAAGCTTACTTGCGCACTACTTCTATTCACGCTTCAAAGCACTAATATTAAGCTTGCATTGATTCTTCAAATTCTAATCCAAATTCTTTCTTATATAATTCTATAATAGAACAATAGAACTGATTCAATAACTGATTTCACTCGGTATTCAACAAGCAGCTGTCAACTATTAGTTTCTAGTAAGTAAGGATGCAAAGGGGGAGTTTAGGTCGGAACAGAATTAGCAACTGCGGAGGTTTCCCCGATAGTAAGCTGTGTTAGGTGATTTGGAGTCTAGGGTAGCTAATGCGAGTTGCCCTGACCGAACAAGACTTGTCGATGAAACTAGAACTGGCAAAGCTACTACTAGAAGAGGAGACAAGCTACTACTAGATGCACTGATTGGTAATAGGGAAGAATAGGTCAGTTAAGTCATATCAGAGGACTAAGATCAGAATTTAACTCACTAGGTATAAGATCAGAATTCCACTCATATTACCAATTCTTCCCCTGCATTCTAATTCTTAGCTAACTTACCGCTGAACACAGGACTTGGTAGAGTAGAGACAGTAGTAGAACCCATCCCCTTGAAACCAGTAGTCGTTGACTTCCTTTGTAGGAGTGGAATCTTATAGTAGTAGTCAAAGCCTTATAGATAGTAGTTCAATTCTATGACAAGGGTTGGGTAGGCTTGCTGGGTGTTAGATTAGAGATGCAAAAGCCGCTTCAGATCTTGGGTGTTGTTAGAGATGATAAAGTAAGTCAAGTAAGTTGATTTCTGTTCTTGTGTAGGTTAAGTAGCCAGCCAGCAGCTGGGCTTGTTTAATACCGAGTGAAATCAGTAGTTGTTAGTTTAATCCCGAGTTGAGTCTTCAGTTGACAAATCCAGTAGTAGTCCAGTTGCATCTGTATTTTTTGCCTTAACTAGATGGATAGTCCTTTCCAAAAAGATAATAATTGGAATAGTAAGCCATGTCTTTGCTTTACTGCAACTCTGATAATGAATAGAAGCTTAGGCATTAAGTATAGTACTGGAGTCTAAACCTGACTGTCTCTACTCTAGCTTATCAATGACAACAATCCAGGAGTTAGTTTCTTTCGGGGAGCAAGCAAAACTAGGGCTTTCTACAAGCGAGTGTTGGTGCTGTAGCTCTAAGTCAGCAAGGTTAGAAAGGTAGATGGAATCTTTAGAGCCGAGCGCTTAAGTAACAAATAAAGAATTGACATCTTTACCTTATCTTAGATAGATAGGAAAGGATTTCTCTTAGCTAGATAGGAAAGGATGAAACTCAAACTGTCCATCTGGTCATTACCGACGACCACTACAACATGAGCACCCAAGGAGAGACTCGTATTCTTTACACCTCGCCTCAAAGCCAGTACCTTCTATCTTCTATAGTATATCTGCTTTTGTATCCTTTCCTCGCATCGTACCGATACCAGGTTTTGGTGAACAAGTTGAAGACCTGATATCCCTCTCTTGACCTGTTAACTAACCACTCATGAACTTAGGGCATCAATCAACAAAACCAGCACTGGATTCTTTTGCAAGAGAGCTTTTCCTGTTGCTTGTTTTCCTTACTCCCTTCCCTACTTTAATAACAAATAGGCAGGCGCCGAAGACAGGACAGGCAAGATGGGGGTGTGTAATTATAAGAATAGGGTTTTCAAAATGAACTATTTCATCAGCCAAGACAGGGATAGACAAGCAATGGCGCAAGCCGCTGCACGGCAGCAACAACAATAGTAAGTTATTATTACGTTATAACCAAGTCCTGTGCACTTAATTAATTGGCGTCGTGGCAGGGCTGCTCATCTGTCTGTTTTCTGGGAAATCACATTCAAAACAGATAAAGCCTATAAAACAGGGCTACGTAGCTTGGTTATACGTGACTTGGCCCGGTCTCTGTTTCTGTCCGGAAGGTACTAGTAACTGACCTCATTCTGTTTCCCTGTCTTCTAGTTTCATTCTTTGACTACCAAGTTGCATTCTTTTTTTTTTTTTGGTAAGTAAAAGTAAATTGATTATGTGCAAAGTTTCTACAAATAGTTTTGTCTATACAAGTCATAGACGAAGCTAGGTAACTCATTGAGTACACAAGCGATAGTTATGACTACACATACTGTAGACTTTAACTCATAATTGTAGCCAATATGTCCACGACTACTTGTGGGTACAGCATTTAACATCATGCCTAAGATCTTTAGCTAATAGCAAAATTGAATTTGACAAAAATATTTTTTTCTCTTCGTGTAAAGTGCTCCATTTTGAGATCGTGCTCTATGCATGATCTTGAGTCTCTAATAATCTTTGTCAAGAGCTGAGCATTGTTTGTGTATTGATACTCAAAGATTCTACTACATCTTTCTTTCCACATCCACCAAATAGCACAT
>LVTN01001011.1:67650-79179 GCA_001649415.1 Musa itinerans | reverse complement strand
AGTTCACTTTCGACTGTAGTATTACAAAATCTATTCTTCCCCGACCCAAACCAAGAGTCAGAGCACCCCCAAGGTATTCTCGTAGACAACAATAGAACATACAGCCAATTGAACCGCTCAACCCTAATGCTATGTAAACCTAATTCTATGTAGAATTCTTATTTCTATACTCTATCCCTACCATCTTTCAACAACACTTTCTACTGAACCTCTGTTCAAGATCGGAAGCATTGGCGCCAGGGAGAGTTTCGGTCGGAAATGAGAATGAGAATATTACCTTTTTTGTATACCATGTCCTTCCATAATCAATTCCTTATTTGTTTACTCGGCGCTAGGGAGTTCTTTCGCACCCAGAGAGTCAGCATAAGTTAGTTCTCATATAGAAATAGTAATGATTTAGGAAAGGAATAGGATTGATTAGAAGAATAATTAGAAGAAAAGAACTGTTAGCTTATAAAGACAGGATTAGCTTTGAACTCTACCAGAGGACGAAAACTTGACTTGACACTTACCCGTAAGAAGCACTTGTTCGTCTTGTTGGGCTCCCTAACACCGATGACTCAAATAGTACTTTCTCTTTATTTGATGATTTTGTTTTTCCTTGAACGCATAGTGGGCATGATAACTTGGATTCGGCTTCTTATGTATCTTATGTAGAAGATTCCACTCGCACTGCGGGCCTCTGATTCTCGCGACCAACACAATTCTATATCCGGGCTGGGCTCACTAACCTAACGCTTAAGGATTCTGATCAATAGGAATAGTTGCTTATGATCTCGCTTCAACGCCCTCTTCTTAATACAGAGACGGAGTTTATCTTTCTTTTGAATCTGATCCAGTTCACACCTTGTTTAGAATCTAGAAACTTTAATATATGGGATAGTCCAGTAATGAATGAAAGGTTAGTAAAGCAGGGTCGGGTGCTCTTTCTTCCACCCAAGAGTAGACAGCACACATAACCCACCACCAGGAGCTTTTAAGAGCTGAGCTCAGTGAACGGAGCCCTTATTAGAATTCCCATACAACTTAACTATTACCTAGTCTGTTCGGGTCCAGAGCTGCATCGTCGGTTCTACTCTATCCAATGGTCTCTCTCGGGTCACGGTAAGCTTTAGCTTATTGCACGCCCTTCCCTTTTTGATAGTTAGCACTAGATTCCTTTATGCAGGAACCAAACCCTGAGGCTGTCTGTCTTCGCTCCGATCGACATCGGCAAAATACATCTAATCGGAGAGAGTGTTTTTTGACTTTATTCTATTATATATAGGAAGTTTCACAGTTTCATTCAATTACACTTGCAACGGCGCAGGCCTCTCACAACAGCTTTCGAACAAGCAAGGGAATGAGCATAAGACTATAGCTAATGTGAGCTTTCCGGGGAACAAGCTACGATGACAGAGCAAGCAAGTAAAGTATCCGGTATCTAAACAGTGCAAAGCAAAGATGAGAGTCTAGCCAGCAGTAATAAGTGTTTTTACTTTTTTGATATTCATTGTGCATGAGATTGAATGGAATTGGTTGAGGGGTGCTAAGGGCAATAATCATAAGAGTAAATGAGTTCAATTTCCAGCCCGACAAGAAACTACGTTATTACAATTCCTGCTCCTAGTGTCTTAATGAGTTCCATGTTACCGACCAGAGGTGTTCATTATTGATTAGTTCTGAAGTTCCACTACAAGGTCAAGCTGTCAATCAGGCAAAGGGAAAGCAAAGCCTATACACAAGCACCGAATCCTATACACATCATAAAGACTCAATCTCATATATATAGATTAGATCCGCTAGCGAGAGAAATACATAAGCATAATCCCATCCCCTATTCTCAATGTCTTTCTTGTTTGTGCTTGATTGACCTGTCACTCAGGCTTGTGTCAGGGCTATAGCATTTAACTTACCTCCTAATCCTTATTATTTTAAGTGAGAGAACGAAGTTCACCCGAAATGAACGACTTAGTTACTCCATCATTAAGTAAAGTAGAGCCTCCGCTTTAACAGTGGCCCGCACCCGCTTAGTGAGAAAGAGTGTACTGTACCTTGCAAATCCTACATGTAGTCTCCGAGCGCTGGAATTATAAGTACTGGTCTTTCCCTCTCTCCCGCCAAAAAGAAATAAGGTATAGTATAGCTATAGTTTCTAGAGGAAGCAGTTCCGGTGTTTAATATGCAATTGTGTCCTCGAGAGGCAAATCTACTGGCTAAGTTCTTTGCACATTGGGCATCTCTTCCTCGAGTTTGAGAGTTGTTCCATTCCTTTCTTTCGAAAAAAGGAGAAAAAAAGCAAACGCAGAAAAACAACCTACGGAACAAGCAAATAAGCTACGGAATAGGAACCAGCAAGGGAGGAAACTAGGGCTTATGGAACGACACTCGTATTCCGCAGTAAAGTACTTAGCGCTTCAACTTAGTAACTCGAGTTAGCACTAACGGAATGAGTTAGAAATAAGGAAGTAGTTAGCTTACGCTGTAGGGCAAGTATGACGAGTCGGGCCAGTCAACCAGCAATTCAATCAATAAGTAAACCAGAGCAGAGCAGCAATTCAATCAATAGCAATTCAATCAATAAGTAAACCAGAGCAATTCCAGAATCCAAATCAGTCGCATAAAATGGAAGTTATCAAAGAATATAGCGTTCAGCATATATCATTGATTCACAAAACACTGCTGACTCCTCAAAAGCAAGCTCCCGTTAGCACAACATCTTTAGAAAGGGCGTAAGCACCCGCTCAAGTACTTGACTCAATTGGTTGTTTGCTTGTTTCATAAGATATCACTGACATTGCGAGCACAAGGTATAGAGAAAAGGAAATACCCACCGCACTGAGTCTTGTTACTTACTTTAGCCCGAGAGACTTTACTTATTCCTGCTTCATCAGGACACCTCTACTCTTTCGTAGACCGGCATCAAGCCAATAATTCCACTCGTATACAAGTAGCTACAGCGGGCGGCAAATGCACTCAAACCTAACCTGCTCTATACTTAAGTACTCTATCAGGCTAAGGTAATGCAAGCCAAATGAATGTGCTAGGCTAGGCTAGGCGAAAGAATAGATAAGGAAAGGCGAGGGAAAGGCGTGTTCAAGCCCTCTTTTTTCTCTAACTCGGGTCAACTCCTCTTATGTACAATAACTTATCTAAACTCGACTTGAGCTCCCGACAACAGGACTCGTTTCTTGCTTATCGCCTAAACTTGTGCAATTCTATCTTTCTTCTCCTGCGGATTCTCTTTCAACCGTATCTTCTGTTGCTTTAGATCCGGATCAAGCATCTAATCTTTCTTATTCTCCTGCTCAACTAGAACTGGAGACTTATAGAACCCCTGTATGCGGCTTATTCTTTTACCGAAAATACCCTATCCTCTGATCTCTACTCTTCACCTCGAACAGCAAGACAAGAAGTTGAGTGTTTCATAAGTTCCTCTCTGGCCGACCACCACTCTTGAAAGGCTGTTTTGATCTCTAATTCATTCAATACTTATATGACATGCGATAAGATGCTTCCCTCTCTTGCTCCAGCTGATGCTTCTTCAGTGGATTATTAAATGCATCAATTCCATTATGTATTTCCAGCACCTGGACTCGTTTTGCCTTATCGAACAGAACAGTCAAATCAGCAGTTTCTCTTTTGTGAACAACATTCCCGTTAGCCTTGTAAACAAATCATTTCACTGCTCTCACTTTAGAAGTCAGGGTAAATAGGGCTGCCTGATTGATGAGAGTTGACTTCCCTATATTTTGCTTGAAAACTCCGTTATTGACAATTGATTGATACCTTACAGGCTACTTGATACGATGAGGCTTGATATGAGCAAGTATTGTAGGGAGCAATAAAGCAGAGAATTGAGGTTCAAAGCGCGACCATAATGGCCTTATTGAAAGCCTTCACCTTGTAGTGGTCCAAGTAGCATATGATAGATAGTGGTCCAAGTCGTCACCGATGTAGCTCGCTGTAGTATAGTTGGGTTCCCTAATAGAGTCCCTAGTTTATAAGCCATTACTAATTAAGCTGGAGGCAGATGTTGGCACTTAAAGGACAGAGAGGCATAGTTACTCTAAACTCACTACTTGAAGAAGGCGAAACAAACTTAATGACTTTCAAAGCCGTTGCGCTTCACAAGTATAGAATTCTTTGCCCTCTGGCGCCTAAGTATGAAACGTCGAAAGTGAGCTTACTTACTTAAAAGCTGGTTAGGAGTTAACCTTTTATGTACCTTTGAGCTCTAGCGGGTTTGTAAAGAAAAGTGGAATAATAAGTGCTTTACTGGCACCTAACTGCTCTTCAAATACATTTGTAGCCTATTTGACTATTCTTTTGCTCTGGAAGCTTCCTAACGCATACTTGAGTCAGCAGAATAAAGACAAGTTTAGAGAACGAAGGTCTTGTCTTTCGAAAGGGAAGGTGCGCGCGAGGCAGCTCCTTTGAACGATATAGAAGCTAGGGTAAGAGCAGAAGTCCACTTAGAGTCATATGTTTCAAATGCAATTAGATGTCCATCCAATACAACACTTTCATTTCAAACCTAGACTTTCCCTTTTGCCGAGTAAAGTCAACCAGTAATTTCATCTATCTCTCTTGCGCCGGCTAAACAAATTCATGGAACTTGAACTGATTTCTACTATTCTATTGTAGTTAAGGAATGTATACTCTAAGGTTTGTGAGGGAAAGCGGGAGAGGTTTGTTAGGGTGGGCACGGGATTCTAATAAAGTTCTGGAGAATAGAGCGAGATAGCAAGTTGACTCTCGGTACCTACAAGACCTAACGAGGACCCGGTCTGGGGACAGACTCAGCCTTACGTAGGGTTCCATGAAGCTGAAGGGATCAAACCTATATAGTTATGGATGCAGAGAAGCGCTTTGAAAATATACACCTTTAGGGAGGGAAAGCCAGTCCTTTCCTATGTCGTAGGATGGTGCTCGTTCTCTTGTATGCCGAAGTTAGAGCGATACCAGAGGGCAATGAAGAATAGATAGTGAATAGGAAGGTAGTCGGATTCATAATCAATCTATTCCCTAGCTACAGGTTTCATTAGATTTCTTGCACACCAGGCCATATTAGAGACGGAAGGCAGATTATCTCACCTTGTCAAACACTGCGTATTATGGTCTATCGGTATTCTTTTGCTACAGAGGGAGCTCGCCACGACTACACTTTCTTTGCTCCTGATATAGCTGCGGTAAGTGGCATTAATAGAATCTCCTTCTCATGGCCGCTCTCTGGGCTTAGTTCCACTCTCCCCCCTATTGGTTTAGAAGGCATGGGATTGCCCTTCTATTATTTCTTATCTTATTCAAGCACATTGAATCGTAAACAAAAGTCAGAGGGAATTATTAAGCTGGTGTGCAAATAAGGAAGATCCTTTCTTTATACACAATTTACTGGTATGATAAGTAGGTAGGAGAGCTATGTCAAGTGATGCTAAACCTATCTTGGCTTATCTTTCGTTACACAGGGACAATGGGACTAGTCAGAATGCAAGAAGGAAGGCCCTCCACTGGATGCACTTTTCTATTGGCGATGATGGGCGTCATAGGAGGTTGTAGATGTTATTAACAAAGCAAGAAACCCTATGTTACTAGGGTAGAGGAGTAGAAAGTGGAGTTGAAAGTATTGTTTCGGGTGCCAGTACTGTGAAAGAGAGTGAGTACTAACCTAATCAAGAAAGAGAGTGAGTACTAACCTAATCAATCCATTTGTAGTTACTTTACTGCTTGTATAGTATTTGAAAGCCAGTGCTAGTCTAGGGGGCTCCTGCCGCTGTCAGTTGCAAGAGCAAGTACAGTGTTGTTTTCGTCTTCTAGTCGTGGAGAGAGAGAATCCGCAGAAGCATTGTTTTTATACAAATCTATCCCAGAACTCACTAAGGCACCTGCTGCTTACTTGACTGGAACGAGCAGAAAGAATGGAATTGAAACACCATTTATAATAGAATGAAGTCATCTTATAACCTACCCTAAATCAACAGAAGGGAGTGAAATAAGAAGTCAGCTGTATGAATAAGAAGACAGAAGGAAGTGAAATAAGGAGTCAGCTGCAATTCAAGTTGAGTTCGGTAGCGAGTTACGAGAACAAGTAATTGAGTTTCGAGTTAACTGCTAGGCAATAGATGGATTCAATTCTACTCTTCTTTACCATTTTCTGCTGGAACCGGAACTTTAGGAATGTCTGTAAGCCGACTTGCGCATGGCTTCTGATGAAACTGATTCCCTTAGCGCTCTATAAAGATGGAAGGAGGGACTTGTGTATAATTAGTGATTTTGTAGTTGCTTGCCCTTACTTATATTCTTTCCCTTAGTTGTTGGTTCATCAAGGAGAGAATAAGTAGTATCAAAAGAATCCGCAGTGCGTGTAGGGGAGTTTCAGGTGGAATTGGAATGTTTCACTGGGCACAAGGCAAGAAAAGACACTAGACTCACGTATGAGTTTCAAGCAAAGTCCTTTGTAAGCTAACCAACATTAGTTCGACATCCCACGCTGGGCTATAGGCAGTAAGTTGCATCCTAAGTGCTAACGTGTTAGGTGATTTGGAGTTAAGGGGTGCATTAGATAGTTTTCAATCTGAAGTGAAGTAATCTTAAGCTCTGTTTTCTTACTTCTTTATTCTTCCTTCGTTAAAGGTTTATTACTTTATTCTTCTAGTTGTTGACTTTATATCTATTAGTGGTAGTGGTGCACTCATGCACTCAATAAAATGATGAAAGCGCCCTGATAAGCTAGCTATGCTCTGTTTGTTTACTGTACTTCTATGTTAGTGTTAGTTCTGAGTTCGAACAAGCAGTAAGGATGCTGGCGCTAGACAAGACAGAGAATCCGCTGTTTGCAAGTAAGCTGCAATATACGAGTAACGAGTCTGTTTCTGTTCGAGGTTAGAATGGAATTGAATAAAATAATGAAGTAGTTGTATAGAAATGCGCCACATAAGACCTTATTTGCTAGAGTAGAGAAAACCCTCCACTACTCACTTACCGTTTACCTCCACTACTCCCTTCCCGTTTAGGCAATGCAATCAGAATGAATTGAATCTCTTCCACCCAAGCGCAACAAAGAATGAAATCTGTAACAAAGGGTATAGAATTCACCTAGTAAATACATATCGAGTTCACCCTCTCCGCACTGTTCATTCTCCTTTTATCCTTATCCAGCTTCAGCAACTGATCTAGCACCATCTTCAGCTTTCACCTCTGATTCAAGAGCGATCGGACTAACGCACCGCCTAAATAATAAGTTGTAAACTATAGCAGAACCTACAACGGAACCTCTCTAACCACCCGCCTATCTATATCTAATAGGAATGCACCTAAACCTAGAAACTATCCTTCGATTTCAGAATCCACAAATAATGAGTAAGTCCTTCTATAGGGATGCAACTTGAAGTAAACCACCCGAACCAACCTCTAATTTCTTTCTTTCTTTATTTCTTGGTTACTTCCGAGAAAAGCAGAAAGATGGAATATTACCCTTATGTATCTATGCCCTGGGATATGGAACTTCATCTTATCGAGTAGCTAACAAAGATGGATTCCACTCGGCTCGGTATTCCACTCTAACTCAACTTTCACTTGAAGCTGACTTTCAAACAGATACATCATTTCCAAGCACTGCTTCCTCACCGCAATACTGTCTTTCCCCCTTTCCGGACTTTCTTTGAATCTACTTCTGCTTCCTTACCTTACCCTTATTCTTCTGGAACTAGTATTAGAAAGTACTTTGTTTGAGCATAAGCGGCACTGACTCACTACTCGCGCGCACCTTACCTTTCGAAATCCATATATTCTTACCCTAGGACCCTTGCTTTCAGAGAAGAATAGAAGAGCCCAATCACTATTGCTTGTTCTGTTACTTGTTTCAAACTAGTGGAACTATACTTAAGTACACCGCTGAAGTACACTGCGCTTATTCCTTTAATTGGAATCCCTACTTATATATTTAGGAGTAAATCGTTGTTAAGCTTGAAGGTAAAGGAAAGGGAAGTCCACAGCAGAGCCGGAGGATAAAGGATTCCTCAGACAGGGTCAAGATGTTAGGCGAAAATGTCTACGAACAGCCAATAGAGATCTTCAATGAGAAATAACCTATGTTGCCCCCTGAAAACAGGACTTATGGATAGCATTCCAGAGTCGAAAATCCTAGTTTTTACCCAGTATAGAAAGATTATTATGTTTGTGTTTAAGGCTCTAACTCCTTGTGTATCATCTCTTTGTGTGCCAGTTAAGTAAGGAAAAGAAGCTGAATCGATTCATAGCGTCATTTTTGAATGAAATCTAGCGTGCATTGTATAGAAAGAAGGAACCTAACCTCACTGAACAAGCAATCAGATCTTCCGGAGCTTTATTTGGAAATAAGCTGTGAACTACGCTTTTCCTTTTGGGCGTGCCGGGCAATAAGTTTGTGAGTTACTACAGTCAGGTTACCCTATAACATAAGAGGTGCATTAATATTCTTTCTTTACTGTTGTACTAATGTGAGTTCGCCCGCGAAAGCCTTAGTTCTCTTAAAGCTTCAAGTAAGCAGTAAACAGAACAACCTTATAATACTGTTGCGCTTACGGGAGCTCGATAATCAATTCAGTATGGACGGACGGACTGAAGATCAACTGTCTTGACTGCGCTTAACTGAAGTTCTCTTTGGAATGTTTGACTGTAGCATTAGGAGTTAGAGCAAGCGTTAGTGAGTTGATCAGGCTTCTTACTTTATTTATATTATATGTGAGTCACTATCTGGATGAAATGATTCCATTCCAATTCCGTTGTGTCGAACGTCACTTTTATTTCGAACAGACTTTTCATCACTTGCTGGCTCAAATCTTTGCTCTACTCCTGCTCGCGCACCAGTTCTATCTTCTTTTCTTTTGCCTACCTCCGCTAGAAGTCCATCATTTGAATATCTCTCCACACTACTAAGGAATCTGCATCTTGGACTTGGGCTTACTGAGCTCTTCTCTGACCCGCTCTGCTTATAGAGACTTTGACACTGCTGCCCTTCCTTTTGCTTCCTCACTCGACTTCATAAGGACCCTAATGGCTCTTCTACGGCATTGACGCCTCGAATGGACTTGTTCTTGCTCCAGTCGTTAGCGCAATAGTATGTATTGGTTGCTTATTCCGTTGAGATACCAGTTGACTATGTTCCCTTGCTTTCGATCGTACACTTGCTTGTTTGGTGAGCTCTGTTAGCGTAGAATGAGATTGAACTTCTTTTCTCTATCTTGTGCATATAATAGATGAAAGGAACTCTCTAGCAAAAGATAGGAATTGTTGAGCACTGCGACATTGAATCTATTGCCTCGCAAACTGGAATGGAATCTTGAAACAGCATCTGATCTTGTTCCTATTTCTTCCCCTTTACTACCTACACTAAAGCTTGAATTATATATTAGGCCCGCTCTAGCTTATGTAGTGACTTGGTCCATTTAAAACATTCCCGAGTATACGTTGCTTGTAACCCTCCGCTTGTTCCGTTGCTTGTTTACTACTTCAGTACAGAGAAGCCCTTGTTTGTGCTTTTGTGAATTCACGTTGCTTAAATCATTTAGCGTTCATAGTATGGAATTGAGTCAAAAGAAAGACTCTCTAAACACTGCATACATATTGAACTCCGCTAGGCAGCCCGAGAAAAGTAAGCTTACGCGCTTGGGAAGGACAGAAAGAGAGACCCGAACTCACCTATTTGCCCCCCAGAGCTCAGTGAGTGCAACATTCTAATACTAAGCTTGTTCTGTCGCATATAATGAAAGTAAACTAACCCCATTGCTCCTATATTGCTTGCTTCTTTTCTTAACCCTGGATTTAAGTACTCATTTCTTCTCTCTTTAGCCCTGCCCTTGTTTGTTTGTTCTTACTCGTCACACACATTTGTAGTTACTCCTTACCCCTTGTTTCTTATGCTTTATCAGTGCATTGCTTCCTTTCCTTACTAACCTCTGTTAGAGCTCACCTCAGGATATTTACCACAAGGTAATTTTGGCAACCTAAGAAAAAATAATAAAGCAGAAAGAATAAAAGCGACAATAACACCAGAACACCAGATATACATGGTTCGATCAATTGACCTACGTCCACGGACGAAAGAGGAGCAAATTAATACTATAAAAGAGGGACACTTACAAATGCCTTAGGAAGTTGTTGCTAGGCCATAAAACACCTTTAACTTACTAAACAAGAAAAACCTCAAATCATAAGTAGGTTTTCTTGTGATGCCTCTTGTGGTGCTGAACTTCTTGTGGTGTGACTAACTTCAAAGCTCAGGCCCTTATTTATAGTTCCAAGACGAGACAACAAGTCTGATTTTCCCGATGTGGGACTATGGGACTTGCCAAATTAACAAATCTCTACCTTGGCATGTCCCAACAAAACTTGCTCCACCTTCTTCATAAAAGCCCCAACGGGCAATTACCAATAATGAACACCAACAAAGTCCAAGCACTGCTTGAACTTGTAAACCGGAAGAGGCTTCGTAAACATATCAGCTGGATTGTCCTTCGTATGAATTTTCTGAACAAGAACTTTTCCCTCAGCAATGATATCCCGAATAAAATGAAACTTCACATCGATGTGTTTCGTCCTCTCATGATACATATGGTCTTTAGTCAAATGAATAGCACTTTGACTATCACAGGAAATAGTAGAAATACCTTGATGCAGACATAATTCACCGAACAAACCTTTTAACCATAAAACTTCTTTGATCGCCTCTGTCACTGCCATATATTCTGCCTCTGTAGTAGATAAAGTCACGACAGGTTGTAATGAAGCTTTCCAGCTAACTGCACAACCACCAACGTAAAAAACATAGCCTGTTAAAGATCTTCGTTTATCAAGATCTGCAGCATAATCAGAGTTGACGTAACCAACCAAAGTGTCACGATTTTTCCCAAATTCCAAACAAGCATCTGAAGTCCCTTGCAAGTATCTGAGAATCCACTTCACAGCCTACCAATGTGTTTTACCCGGGCGAGACATATATCTACTAACCACACTAACTGCTTGTGAAATATCTGGACGAGTACAAACCATTGCATACATAATACTGCCGAAGGCACTAGAATATGGAACTTTCACCATATATTCTTCCTCTTCAACTGACTGTGGTGACTAAGCAACAGATAGTCGAAAATGGCTAGCAAGAGGAGTACTCACTGGCTTAGCATTTTTTATGTCAAACCTTTCCAAGACTTTCTTGAGGTAATTTTTCTGAGTCAGAAATAATTTTCCAACTCCTTGATCTCTTTTGATCTCCATGCCAAGAATTTTTTTAGCTGCTCCCAAATCTTTCATTTCAAATTCACTACTTAGCTGCATTTTCAAAGTATGAATTTCTGACAAATTCTTAGCTGCAATAAGCATGTCATCAACATAAAGCAACAAATACACAAAAGAGCCATCGGTTAACTTTCGGAAATAGACACAACTATCATACATGCTCCTCGTGTAACCATGACTCAACATAAAAGAATCAAACCTCTTATACCACTGTCTTGGAGACTGCTTCAATCCATACAAGGATTTCTTTAACAAGCAAACATGGTCTTCCTTACC
>LVTN01001011.1:56030-67453 GCA_001649415.1 Musa itinerans | reverse complement strand
TTGAAGATTCTTCCTTTTTTTCAAAATCATTGAATTGAAACACTTATGAAAGATTCCTTTAAGAAAATCCAAGAATTGAACTAACACTAAGATAGAAGTACAGTAAACATAGAAGTCAAGTAAACACTCACTGCTTTGCTTCCTAACTCCCATAAGTATCTTTGCGCCCTAGCTTGAAAGTGCTCTCTGTCCAACCAACACCAAGAAAGATGCCTTCTCATCTCACCCTTTATGTGGCATTAATTAACACACACCGTCTGTTGGCACTGATTTACTTGATTGCTTTTACCGAGAAAGATGCCTTCTCTTCTGATGTAAACTGATTGTTCCGCCACTTATTCATTAGTAGTGAGTTGTTCCCTTAATTGATTCTCTTTCAAATACTTCTGCACTAACAATCAATTCCTTCTTAAGCTTCTTCCCTTGCTTCAAAACTAACTCCTGACTCGGCCACCTGCCTTGTGAATCTATCAGTTAGGCACGTATATATTGTAATTTCAGAGCATTGCAACATTTCATTGACACACTGTTAGCGCAAGTCAAACAATCAAACAATCATTCTTAACTATGTGACTTATGCGCATGTTCTATAGGAATTGAGGAGCTCATCTCGGCAAGAGAGAGTCAAGAGTGGAACTTTCTTTAAGCCATTACTGAATGAAACTATCGGCGTACCTCTATTATCTTATATTTAGAGTACCTTTCATAGAGGGAAGTTTTTGGACTCTGATCTCTAGGAGGCCTCTAGAAGAAGTGGAGGGGAAGAGTCAAAGTCACCAGGCAAGCGTATACTAGAGCAATAAACTGCTTGTCTATAAGGGAAATAAGTGCTAATGTTCCAGAAGCCGGCGCGCATTCACTTATATCTGTATCTGGGTATTGTTACTAAATTCTAGTATCTGGGTATTGTTACTACTAGAGTATCTGATTGACTTAGTGCTTCCCTCTGAAGTACGAATAGGTGTTTTGTTACATTCTATGGAATCTGATTGACTTAGCGCTTCCCTCTGAAGTCCAAATAGATTGGAAGTGACTCTAGTATAGAGCAGGTGCACTCCACAAGCAAACAAGTGGAACTTCTAACTCGCTTACGTTGAGCCCTGCATTAGAGAATCAAAGTAGCTTGTTCCCCGAGAGTAAGTAGTGAAGAAACTTAGGAAGAATCATAGAAGCAAGGCCATAAAAAAAGTCAAGTACAACACGTATAGGGTGTGAGACTGAGGCTGCCAATAAATATGATTATGTGGGAAGAGACAAAGAAGCAAAAAGGAATAAGTTAAGCAAAGCTGTTTCTTTAAATGAAGCTGTCATAGGTGGGTGAAGAGCCTTTAGTCAGATGGTGAGGTGTTGTTTAATCAATATTAGGGTGTAGCCCCAATGCTTTCTTCTTACTCTTTCTTCTGACTAGATTCCTTATTAGGAAGGCGCTAGATTCATTGTTTGATTGGCTAAGGGAACAAGAGGTT
The DNA here is from genome assembly GCA_001649415.1 of Musa itinerans. NCBI lineage: Eukaryota > Viridiplantae > Streptophyta > Magnoliopsida > Zingiberales > Musaceae > Musa > Musa itinerans. The sequence goes on along the minus strand of LVTN01001011.1, from coordinate 65,987 downwards.
GTCCTGAGTTCTGAGTTCGAACGAGCAAAGAAAATGCGTTAGTGACCACTTTCTCTGGGTTTCAAATCCTTCTTTTCCACCCTTAACGTCAAGCAAGCTGTCAAACCCATCTTTCTCGGCAACATACCTCCATCTCTCTCTGCTCAACTCATCTTATGGCTAATCTCAGCTAACAACGCTTATTCTCTCAGTAACAGTAAGTTTCGGGCACCGCGACCACTACTTTTTGCTTGTAGAGAATACTTGAAAAACGTCGTTTAATCTATGTTCAACTCCTCTTTATGGTAATATATCATTTCTGCCCTGACCCACAGCTTTTCATTCATTTTGGATTAATAACAACGACGACTGCCCTAGTTGCTTGGCCCCTTGCCTTGACTGTACCCGCTCCTAATACTTAATCTCTCTTCTTATTTGCAAACTCTTATAGTAGTTGCTAAGTAGTTGATTGGCCCGTTGCTTGTTCCCCTGCTTGTTGCATTTCATTTACTATACTAGTCAAGAATAACCTAAGCTCACTACTCACAGCTCACTACTCACAGCTCACAGCTGACATCTTACATGAAGTAACAAAACAGCTTGTTGAAAGAGAGCTTTTTCTTGCTGGCTCTAAGGAATAGGCACATATACACTAATATAAGAAAGTCAACAACTTGCGGACATCTGACTGCAGGCTCTGCTCTACCTAACTAGAAACTCGAAAGAAATAGAATTGAGGATAACGTTTCACTATATGGAAAATGTAACAAACAGTCTTGCTTCGAACAAGTAAGGTTCCGTTGCGCTTGGTGAGTAGAGTTCACCGTTGTTAAGAGTTATCCATTCGTATTGAGGCACAGTTAGTTCAGATATTATTGACCGGCACCCAATACTATGAAATAAGAAATAGATTGAAGTGCAAAAGAATATAGGTAGGATGGTTCACAACTATGCAAAAGAATATGGGCAGACGTTGAACTTAAAGGAAAGAGAGGAACCCACCCCGAGTTGCTTGTGAAAAAGCTGTAGTTTGCTGCTGACTTGTTTTAGTTACCGCGAATGGAAGGAATTATGATTCTTATAAGTCACTTATTCTATAGTAATCTAACCTGACTGCTTACTCTGAGTCGGAGGTACCCCGAGCCGAGTTGCTTGTTGAATTGAGGCAAGGCAGTCGAGTCAGCTAAGCTTCTAGGGATGAGAATACGATCATCTTTCTTCTATCTTCCTACATGATCTTCGGCGGGCAAACGACTTTCTCCGTGCTTTCCCGGTTAAAGCTTCTTTCATTGCTAATTTATGGAATATTTCAAAGATCTGCGCTTACTGATATAATGAAAGTAACAACACTGCTGACTGCTATTATAACAGGTAAACAACCAGCTTACATATTATTGCGTACTGCTGGCTCTTACCAACCGGCGTGCCCAATTCTGAAATTATGCTATTCTTACTTATGAGTTTCCTGCAGAGAATAGGTCAAAAAAAGGAATACTTGAGAGTGGAGTTACGTATAGCACCCCGAACTACAGAAGAGAAGGAGCTTCAGGTACGCGTTATATAGAAAAGTAACACAAGGATAGGTGGCTGGACTACTCCTTGGATTATTACAACAACTCTACAACTCTAAGTATTAGAGCTCATCCATCATCCACGAATGAAAGAAAGGAAAGTAAGCCTACAACTACAGAATGTCAGGCAGAGTTGTCTAAGAATAAGATAAAGGAGCGGCAGAGTCAAAGTAAGACCTAAAGACAGGAGCTAAAAAGAATAAGTCGAAGGAGTAGCAAAGTGAAGGGAAGACAGGAGCTAAAAAGAATAAGTCGAAGGAGTAGCAAAGTGAAGGGAAGACAGGAGCTAAAAAGAATAAGTCGAAGGAGTAGCAAAGTGAAGGGAAGACAGGAGCTAAAAAGAATAAGTCGAAGGAGTAGCAAAGTGAAGGGAAGACAGGAGCTAAAAAGAATAAGTCGAAGGAGTAGCAAAGTGAAGGGAAGACAGGAGCTAAAAAGAATAAGTCGAAGGAGTAGCAAAGTGAAGGGAAGACAGGAGCTAAAAAGAATAAGTCGAAGGAGTAGCAAAGTGAAGGGAAGACAGGAGCTAAAAAGAATAAGTCGAAGGAGTAGCAAAGTGAAGGGAAGACAGGAGCTAAAAAGAATAAGTCGAAGGAGTAGCAAAGTGAAGGGAAGACAGGAGCTAAAAAGAATAAGTCGAAGGAGTAGCAAAGTGAAGGGAAGACAGGAGCTAAAAAGAATAAGTCGAAGGAGTAGCAAAGTGAAGGGAAGACAGGAGCTAAAAAGAATAAGTCGAAGGAGTAGCAAAGTGAAGGGAAGACAGGAGCTAAAAAGAATAAGTCGAAGGAGTAGCAAAGTGAAGGGAAGACAGGAGCTAAAAAGAATAAGTCGAAGGAGTAGCAAAGTGAAGGGAAGACAGGAGCTAAAAAGAATAAGTCGAAGGAGTAGCAAAGTGAAGGGAAGACAGGAGCTAAAAAGAATAAGTCGAAGGAGTAGCAAAGTGAAGGGAAGACAGGAGCTAAAAAGAATAAGTCGAAGGAGTAGCAAAGTGAAGGGAAGACAGGAGCTAAAAAGAATAAGTCGAAGGAGTAGCAAAGTGAAGGGAAGACAGGAGCTAAAAAGAATAAGTCGAAGGAGTAGCAAAGTGAAGGGAAGACAGGAGCTAAAAAGAATAAGTCGAAGGAGTAGCAAAGTGAAGGGAAGACAGGAGCTAAAAAGAATAAGTCGAAGGAGTAGCAAAGTGAAGGGAAGACAGGAGCTAAAAAGAATAAGTCGAAGGAGTAGCAAAGTGAAGGGAAGACAGGAGCTAAAAAGAATAAGTCGAAGGAGTAGCAAAGTGAAGGGAAGACAGGAGCTAAAAAGAATAAGTCGAAGGAGTAGCAAAGTGAAGGGAAGACAGGAGCTAAAAAGAATAAGTCGAAGGAGTAGCAAAGTGAAGGGAAGACAGGAGCTAAAAAGAATAAGTCGAAGGAGTAGCAAAGTGAAGGGAAGACAGGAGCTAAAAAGAATAAGTCGAAGGAGTAGCAAAGTGAAGGGAAGACAGGAGCTAAAAAGAATAAGTCGAAGGAGTAGCAAAGTGAAGGGAAGACAGGAGCTAAAAAGAATAAGTCGAAGGAGTAGCAAAGTGAAGGGAAGACAGGAGCTAAAAAGAATAAGTCGAAGGAGTAGCAAAGTGAAGGGAAGACAGGAGCTAAAAAGAATAAGTCGAAGGAGTAGCAAAGTGAAGGGAAGACAGGAGCTAAAAAGAATAAGTCGAAGGAGTAGCAAAGTGAAGGGAAGACAGGAGCTAAAAAGAATAAGTCGAAGGAGTAGCAAAGTGAAGGGAAGACAGGAGCTAAAAAGAATAAGTCGAAGGAGTAGCAAAGTGAAGGGAAGACAGGAGCTAAAAAGAATAAGTCGAAGGAGTAGCAAAGTGAAGGGAAGACAGGAGCTAAAAAGAATAAGTCGAAGGAGTAGCAAAGTGAAGGGAAGACAGGAGCTAAAAAGAATAAGTCGAAGGAGTAGCAAAGTGAAGGGAAGACAGGAGCTAAAAAGAATAAGTCGAAGGAGTAGCAAAGTGAAGGGAAGACAGGAGCTAAAAAGAATAAGTCGAAGGAGTAGCAAAGTGAAGGGAAGACAGGAGCTAAAAAGAATAAGTCGAAGGAGTAGCAAAGTGAAGGGAAGACAGGAGCTAAAAAGAATAAGTCGAAGGAGTAGCAAAGTGAAGGGAAGACAGGAGCTAAAAAGAATAAGTCGAAGGAGTAGCAAAGTGAAGGGAAGACAGGAGCTAAAAAGAATAAGTCGAAGGAGTAGCAAAGTGAAGGGAAGACAGGAGCTAAAAAGAATAAGTCGAAGGAGTAGCAAAGTGAAGGGAAGACAGGAGCTAAAAAGAATAAGTCGAAGGAGTAGCAAAGTGAAGGGAAGACAGGAGCTAAAAAGAATAAGTCGAAGGAGTAGCAAAGTGAAGGGAAGACAGGAGCTAAAAAGAATAAGTCGAAGGAGTAGCAAAGTGAAGGGAAGACAGGAGCTAAAAAGAATAAGTCGAAGGAGTAGCAAAGTGAAGGGAAGACAGGAGCTAAAAAGAATAAGTCGAAGGAGTAGCAAAGTGAAGGGAAGACAGGAGCTAAAAAGAATAAGTCGAAGGAGTAGCAAAGTGAAGGGAAGACAGGAGCTAAAAAGAATAAGTCGAAGGAGTAGCAAAGTGAAGGGAAGACAGGAGCTAAAAAGAATAAGTCGAAGGAGTAGCAAAGTGAAGGGAACAAATGCCTTAGGAAGATGTTCCTAGGCCATAAAACACCCAAAAATACTAAACAAGAAAAACTCAAACTATAAGCCCAAACTATTTAACTGAGTGTGAACTTAAACCCAAAGTAAACACTTAGGTTTTTCTTATGGTGCCTCTGATTTCAAAGTCTAAGCTCTTATTTATAGTTTAAACAGGAGATACTAAACTTGATTTTCCTGATGTGGGACTATGGGACTTGCCAAACTAACATTAGTTACCGCGAATGGAAGGAATTATGATTCTTATAAGTCACTTATTCTATAGTAACCTAACCTGACTGCTTACTCTGAGTCGGAGGTACCCCGAGCCGAGTTGCTTGTTGAATTGAGGCAAGGCAGTCGAGTCAGCTAAGCTTCTAGGGATGAGAAGACGATCATCTTTCTTCTATCTTCCTACATGATCTTCGGCGGGCAAACGACTTTCTCCGTGCTTTCCCGGTTAAAGCTTCTTTCATTGCTAATTTATGGAATATTTCAAAGATCTGCGCTTACTGATATAATGAAAGTAACAACACTGCTGACTGCTATTACAACTGGTAAACAACCTGCTTACATATTATTGCGTACTACTGGCTCTTACCAACCGGCGTGCCCAATTCTGAAATTATGCTATTCTGACTTATGAGTTTCATGCAGAGAATAGGTCAAAAAAAGGAATACTTGAGAGTGGAGTTCCGTATAGCACCCCGAACTACAGAAGGGAAGGAGCTGAAGGTACTGAAAGCCTGTTATAGAGAAAAGTAACACAAGGATAGGTAGCTTTAAGAGTCAATCCTGTTTTAAGCTTACAGAGTCACAGGGGATAGTGAGTTTTGAAGTTAAGTATAGGTAAGGTGCGCTCGGAACTCTCTAACAAACTGGATTTGACTACCTACGCTCGTTCAGTGTGAGATGACTTTCCGGGGGGCCTATACTCACTGTTTCGGGTTGCTAACATTATCCAAGCCTTTTCCAAGTGAGTTCCGTTCAGTTCAAGTGTGGTTGTAGAAGGGGTGAACTCTTTTATGTCTCAACTCCATAAATGACTCAAATGAAACTGTATACCAATGACTCAAATGAAACTTTTGGTAGAATATGGGTTTTATGACATCCTAACTCTATTAATGCTTGGTTTATTTCAGCTACTGATCAATTCATTCATCTTAAGGTAGAGGACAAAAAGAATGGCTGTCAATTCAATTTCACTGGTATATATGCTTCAAACAGTATGCAAGAAAGAAATACTCTTTGGTCTGACCTGACTAATATCGCAAATGGCTGTCTTAATGTACCTTGGATTGTTCTTGGAGACTTTAATACTGTTCAGTACACAAATGAAAAAGAGGGGGGTACACAACTTTCAGAAAGCCAGCTTCAAAGTTTTAATGATTACATTGACACTGCTGCATTGTTTGATATGAAATCTGTGGGTAATTGGCTCTCCTGGAGTAATCAAGGTGCTGCTAACAGAAAAATAATGGCTCGACTTGATAGGTGTTTGATAAATCATGAATGGCTAACAGTTTACCCAGATTCACTTCTTGAGTATGATACTCCTATGTTTTCTGACCATTCTTTAATGTATATACACGCAGACAAAGCGACACCAAGAGGCAAGAAACCGTTTAGATTCTTTAACATGTGGAGTGCTCATCCTCAATTTCTTGATGTTATCAGATCTGCTTGGAATGTTAATGTGCATGGATCCCCCCCTTACATCTTATGTCAAAAACTCAAAGCCTGTAAAGCAGCACTAAAGGAGTGGAATACAAATACCTTTGGCAATATTACCACCAGAGTTCAATCTTGCAGAAAGGAACTATTGTCATTGCAACATGAGCTGCAACTTCAGCCAAATGATGAGAATATTATCTATAAAGAGACAAAAGCCAGAAATAACTTCATGCAAGCCTTAAAACAGGAGGAAAGTTTTGCAAAGCAGAAGTCTCGACAGCATTGGCTTACACTAGGGGATTCCAATACTAAATTTTTCTATGCTTCAATTGCTACTCGAAGGGCTATTAACCGTATCAGCAAATGCAGAGACAAAGATGATAATCTTATTGAGAATTTAGATGAGGTTAAAGCACACACAGAGCAATTTTTTTATTCCTTACTCAATCAAGCTGGGAAACCTAATAACATTCATGTGGAGCCGACTAGAAAACTTGATTCGGAGGCTATTTCAATCCTCAATGCCCCAATTACAGATGACGAAATTATATGTGTTATCTTTAAGTCACCAAAGCACAAAAGCCCAGGCCCAGATGGATTTCCAACTGAATTTTACCAAACTGCTTGGTCTATTATTGGAAATGATGTGATCAAGGCTTGCCAACATTTTTTCTCTTCAGGTCATATTCTTAGAGAGACGAATTGCACCTTTATTTCTTTAATTCCGAAGAATGCAGGGGCTGATTCACTAGAGAACTATCGACCTATATCATTATGCAACTTTATTTACAAGATCATCTCCAAAGTATTGGCAAATAGAATACAAAAGGTAATACACAAGATCATTAGCCCAAATCAAGCTGCTTTCATCAAAGGGAGAAGTATACATCATAACATTTTGCTTGCTAATGACTTGGTCAAAGATTTGCACTCAAAAGCAAGAGGGACGAAAATCTGTTTTAAAGCAGATTTACGGAAAGCCTTTGATTCAGTTAATAGGAAATTTATCTATAAGATGCTCCTCGATATGAACTTCCCACAGCAATGGGTTAATTGGATTCAATCTTGCCTGGAAACTCCAAAGTTTTCGATACTCTTTAATGGCTCACCTATTGGCTTTTTTGGGAGCACGAATGGCATTCGACAAGGTGATCCACTCTCTCCGTATCTCTTTACTATTGCAATGGAAGGACTGAGCTGTATGTTGGAACAAGCAGTCTTGAATGGCAGCATTAAGGTACCCAATGCTGGTTCTATTCATATATCACACATAACATTTGCAGATGATTTACTTATCTTTCTTCAAAATGATCCAACTTCAGCAAAGAACCTGGCTACTATTATGAATGACTTTGGTATGGTTTCTGGACTTCAGTTAAATCATGCGAAAAGTAAAGTATATATGAGCCCTTACGTTGAGGATAAGGTCTTTATTGCACAAACTTTGGGGGTTAGTGAGGGAAGCCTGCCAGTTCCTTATTTGGGTCTCCCGCTCATATCCACAGGCATTCACAAAACCCACTGTCAGCCTATCCTGCAAAAAATAAAGAATAGAATTTCTTCTTGGAAAAATAGGCTTCTATCAAAAGCAGGACGACTCGAACTCATCCGTTCGGTATTGTACTCCTACTCTATATATTGGTGTAATGCATTTCTTCTACCTGCTGGACTTCTCCACGATATTGAACGATTATTAATGAACTTCTTATGGAATGGCACAAATGATAAGGCAATGCATATGGTAAATTGGGATAACATTTGCAAACCGAAAGATGAAGGGGGGCTAAACTTGAGAAATACTAGAGATTAGAATCAAGCATGTCTGGTACAGCAATTGTGGAATCTCTTGCAAAACAAATGTTCCTTATGGTCACATTGGGTTTCTGCTAGGTATCTTTCAAAGGAATCAATCTGGGAAATTTCAACAAGAACATACCACTCTGCAGCTTGGAAAGGAATTTTAAAGGCAAGGAATTGGCTAATCAAACACATTTCTTATGCAATCTCTTCTGGAACTAGTACTAATATGTGGTACGATCCTTGGGTGAATGGGAAGAGTATATTTCAATTATATGGTGACAGAATACGAAAAGATCTTGGGGCTCCCAAAGATTGGAAGGTTTCCAAGTTCATTGCTAACGGTACCTGGTGTCTCCCTAATCCAATTTCTCCCGAGATGTTATCACTTTGGCCGACTATTATAGCTATTCCAATCAGGAACAACTCTTCAGATATACTTATTTGGCCTCATGACAATGGCAAATTTAGTGCCACATCCGCATGGAATCAAATGAGGCAAAGAAATAACAAGTGGATCCCAAGCAGTTGGACATGGGATCGACCGGGATCACAAAGACATTCCTTATGTACATGGCAGGCCCTTCTCAATAAACTACCTACAATAGACAATATGAAGAGAAGAGGTATCTATCATGTTAACCGATGCTCCCTTTGTATGCAACAAGAAGAAACTGTTGACCACCTCTATTTTGCTTGTGATTATACAAAATGGATAGGGAAGGAGATTCTCCAGCGATTTGAACTCAATAGACTGCCGCAACCAAACTTGCATCAAGAACTAAGCGACCTCATGCAATGTTTCTCAAGAAAAGGGCCTCTCACACAACTAGCAAAGGTTACTTTCAGATGCACTATTTGGTGGATGTGGAAGGAGAGATATAGCAGAATTTTTGAATGTCACCACACAAACAACGCTCAGCTCTTGAAAGAGATTATTAGAGACTCAAGATCCTGTATGGAGCATGATCTCAAAACGGAGCACTTTACCCGAAGAGAAAAAGATTCTTGACAGAGATTATTAGAGACTCAAGATCCTGTATGGAGCATGATCTGAAAACGGAGCACTTTACCCGAAGAGAAAAAGATATTTTTATCAAATTTAATTTTGCTATTAGCTAAAGATCTTGGGAATGATGTCAAATAATGTACCCACAGGTAGTTTTGATATATCTGGATAAACATTTTCTATGTTGGCTATAATTGGGAGTTATAGTCTACAGCATGTGTAGTCATAACTATCGCATCCGCACTCTATGAGTTACTTGGCTTTGTCTATGACTTGTATAGACAAAGCTATTTGTAGAAACTTACACATAATCAATTTACTTTTACTTACCAAAAAAAAAAAAAAAAAAAAAAAAAAAAAAAAAAAAAAAAAAAAAAATATAACTCCATAAATGATACGCCATCATCGGTAAAGGAAGCAGTCAATCAATAAGACACTTAAACAAGTCAGAAGTGATAACATGCAAGGGAACAATAAGTTTCAAAGTCAGCGATGCTAGGTTACTTAATGAGATTCTATAGGAATAAACTCTATTCAAGAAACAACGGAAAAAGCAACGGCAATAATAATTGTAGCGGAACGAGCAAACATGTATTTGATTATTGTAGTTCTGGGTTATGTTACTTTTAGGGGTGCTGAAGCCTCAGAGTAGGGAGTAAAGTAAGCAATGCTGTTCAAAGAACGGAGATTATGGTATTCTCAAGCACAAGCACCAAAAGAGACTACCGAGAGAAGATACCGCGTGGAAGAAGTAAAGGCAATAAGGCTTGTAAGGTAAAGAACTAGAACTCGTATGCAATGAAACCACCTTGTTTGATTTGAGTAAGGAGCATTATCGAAAAGAAGGGAGAACTCAATGGAGCCCAGCCTTGACACTGTAGCGGCGACGACACTGTAGCGGCGACGGTACTGTGGCGGCGACGACACTGTAGCGGCGACCAGATCTAGGGCGACGGACTGTAGCGGCGACCAGATCTAAGGCGACGGTACTGTAGCGGCGACGACACTAGCGGCGACCAGATCTCCTGCAGCGTTGGCTTTCTCCCATTGCGGCAACGACTGTAGCGGCGACCAGATCTAGGAGGACGGTACTGTGGCGGCGGCGACACTGTAGCGGCTACCAGATCTCCCTAGGGCGATCTGACTCCTGCAGCGTTGGCTTTCTCCCACGGGCGACGGTATTGTAGCGGTGATCTGATTTCCTGCAGCGTCGGCTGTTTCCCAAGGGCGAAGCGTCGGCTTCTC
>LVTN01001011.1:33778-53687 GCA_001649415.1 Musa itinerans | reverse complement strand
CGACAAGGTGATCCACTCTCTTCGTATCTCTTTACTATTGCGATGGAAGGACTTAGCTGTATGTTGGAACACGCAGTCTTGAATGGCAGCATTAAGGTACCCAATGCTGGTTCTATTCATATATCACACATAACATTTGCAGATGATTTACTTATCTTTCTTCAAAATGATCCAACTTCAGTAAAGAACCTGGCTACTATTATGAATGACTTTGGTATGGTTTCTGGACTTCAGTTAAATCATGCGAAAAGTAAAGTATATATGAGCCCTTACGTTGAGGATAAGGTCTTTATTGCACAAACTTTGGGGGTTAGTGAGGGAAGCCTGCTAGTTCCTTATTTGGGTCTCCCGCTCATATCTACAGGCATTCACAAAACCCACTGTCAGCCTATCCTGCAAAAAATAAAGAATAGAATTTCTTCTTGGAAAAATAGGCTTCTATCAAAAGCAGGACGACTCGAACTCATCCGTTCGGTATTGTACTCCTACTCTATATATTGGTGTAATGCATTTCTTCTGCCTGCTGGACTTCTCCAAGATATTGAACGGTTATTAATGAACTTCTTCTGGAATGGCACAAATGATAAGGCAATGCATATGGTAAATTGGGATAGCATTTGCAAACCGAAAGATGAAGGGGGGCTAAACTTGAGAAATACTAGAGATTGGAATCAAGCATGTCTGGTACAGCAATTGTGGAATCTTTTGCAAAATAAATGTTCCTTATGGTCACATTGGGTTTCTGCTAGGTATCTTTCAAAGGAATCAATCTGGGAAATTTCTACAAGAACATACCACTCTGCAGCTTGGAAAGGAATTTTAAAGGCATGGAATTGGCTAATCAAACACATTTCTTATGCAATCTCTTCTGGAACTAGTACTAATATGTGGTACGATCCTTGGGGGTATGGGTGAGGTATATTTCAATTATATGGTGACAGAATACGAAAAGATCTTGGGGCTCCCAAAGATTGGAAGGTTTCCGAGTTCATTGCTAATGGTACCTGGTGTCTCCTTAATCCTATTTCTCCCGAGATGTTATCACTTTGGCCGACTATTATAGCTATTCCAATCAGGAACAACTCTTCAGATATACTTATTTGGCCTCATGACAATGGCAAATTTAGTGTCACATCCGCATGGAATCAAATTAGGCAAAGAAATAACAAGTGGATCCCAAGCAGTTGGACATGGGATCGACCGGGATCACAGAGACATTCCTTATGTACATGGCAGGCCCTTCTCAATAAACTACCTACAATAGACAATATGAAGAGAAGAGGTATCTATCATGTTAACCGATGCTCTCTTTGTATGCAACAAGAAGAAACTGTTGATCACCTCTATTTTGCTTGTGATTATACAAAATGGATATGGAAGGAGATTCTCCAGCGATTTGAACTCAATAGACTGCCGCAACCAAACTTGCATCAAGAACTAGGCGACCTCATGCAATGTTTCTCAAGAAAAGGGCCTCTCACACAACTGGCAAAGGTTACTTTCAGATGCACTATTTGGTGGATGTGGAAGGAGAGATGTAGCAGAATTTTTGAGTGTCACCACACAAACAACGCTCAGCTCTTGAAAGAGATTATTAGAGACTCAAGATCCTGTATGGAGCATGATCTCAAAACGGAGCACTTTACCCGAAGAGAAAAAGATATTTTTATCAAATTTAATTTTGCTATTAGCTAAAGATCTTGGGAATGATGTCAAATAATGTACCCACAGTTAGTTTTGATATATCTGGATAAACATTTTCTATGTTGGCTATAATTGGGAGTTATAGTCTACAGCATGTGTAGTCATAACTATCGCATTCGCACTCTATGAGTTACTTGGCTTTGTCTATGACTTGTATAGACAAAGCTATTTGTAGAAACTTACACATAATCAATTTACTTTTACTTACCAAAAAAAAAAAGTAGTGTTGGGCGCCAGTATGAGTTTTAGTTCCCCGTTCAAGTAATAGAAGCATTGGTTGCTGCCTTTCCAATAGTATAGTCGGATTCTAATAGTAGGTGCTCCGCATCTCTTGGTTAAGTCTTCTCGTCACTCGTTTTTATCTAGTGCCTAAGGGGATAAGTGAATAACGAGGTTCCCGCTTTCGGTGTAGTAGTTAATTCTCATAGTCTACGTTGGTAGGTAGTAGTGGATAGTAGCAGCAGTATTCTTCAAAGAAGAAGTCAGGATGTTTCTCTGGGGGAAGCTCTCATACTTTTTTCTTAATCCTTTAGCAATGAAATCGCTGCTAATAAGGCTCGAACTGTCGATCTAAAATCTGCATGCTTTACCCATGAGGCTGGTCTTACGTTGCAGTATCTCAGGCTTGATGGATGAACTATAGACTTGCTACTTGATTAGAGCTAATGAAAAAAGAAGAACTAAGGAATGAAATCTACAGTAGAAATTACTGTACTGTATTATTATAAATAAGTAAACACCAAATTGAAGAAGAAATAAGTCAAACAGTAATTAGAGGTCAACAAAGGTGTTCAATTTCAAATCCGAATTCAAGATTGCCGGTTATCAAAGTGAATGAGTTTCTTCGTATCCGGGCCTAGGCTCAAACATAGGCTGTTAGGGTGGTAGTGTCAGTTTCATAGAAAAGGGAGTCCGCTTTAGGTGGCACGGCTAAAGTCTCATGAGTGGCTGTGTAATTCCCTATAAAGAGTGGAAGTTACTGTTAGCACTAGATTAAGTCTTGTCAACAGCTGTTTTCTATTCTGGTAGTTGGAAATCCATTGTTTTTCGTTGATTCCCTCTCTCTTGTGTTAGTCCTGCCCCTATATTATTAGTATGTGGCCCCTAACCCTAAAGCTGACATCGCTGTCATAGCAATAAGAAGAAGAATCCACTATTGTCCCCCTGCACTTCAAGACCTTTTTCCTTAAATAAAGAATTACTAATTGAGTTGAGAAGCCCTACTTGTTAGTTATAGCCCTCCATGTATTAACTCTTTGATAGGAATTCTTTTTTGTAGTGGATTTCCTTACTATAAGATCCATGCTTTCATTTATGATACCGGGGCACTAAACTTTCTCCCTTAATTCCTATTCTTTACAACCATGTTCATAGTCCGCCCTTCCTCGATTCAGGACTGATTCGGATACTGACTTTCAAACTACCACCGGCTACTTGATTTGAAAACGGATACTTAGTCTACCAATACTAGTTAGCATAAATAGAGAGGGGAATTCAAACACAGTAAACGAGAATGAAATCACTAGAAAAGTCGAAAGAATCAAACAAGTCATACTTAAGCCTATTTTCTCAAAGCAACTACCTAAGAAAATACTGGAAAATATATTGTACACAACAAGTGAATAATTAATTGAATAATGTACTGACTTACCCTTTCTTGTGTATCGGGGAAATGAAAAGAGATATTCTCATGAGAAAAGAAAGACTAATGAGAGTTGTAAAAGGAATCAAAACCTAGTGAATATACTGGAAAATATATTGTACACAACAAGTGAATAATTAATGGAATAATGTACTGACTTACCCTTTCTTGTGTATCGGGGAAATGAAAAGAGATATTCTCATGAGAAAAGAAAGACTAATGAGAGTTGTAAAAGGAATCAAAACCTAGTGAATAAGAAAACACCTCATAAGTAGATGAATGAACTAGTGCGCCACCCGAACGAACTACTACTGATGTGAATGAAACCACCGATAACAACCCACTCACTCCTTACTGGCATTCCTACTCTCTTGTTACAAACAAATACCGCTTGCTTTTATTTTAAACGAGAACTCTGACCTATTTGGCTTCCCTTTCGAGCCTTTATTCTTTATCCAGTGCTTTTCACTCTTCATTTGTGAACTTCATTCTTAGATGTCTGGCTTTAAGACTAATAGTGGTGGCCATTCTTAGATGCCTGGCTTTAAGACTATAGTGGTGGCGTGGTATGATGGACTCCCTAGTGTATTGGTATGATGTAGGGCATTATCATACTTTATTATGTAGATACAGATTCACCCCAAGCAATAACGGAGCAAATCCCTTTACCGAACTCTCCTCTTATTACCATCTATCTCAGCACTTGACTCTTAGGCTCCCTACTGCCACGCCGATGTTTTGAATTGGAGTATGACCAGCCGCACCGAAATAAATACACTGCTGAAGTAGTCCGCTACCTGCTCTCATTCTTCAGTTAACCTTATAGCCTGCCTATCCTGATCTAACTCTCTTCCGCTACTTCTCTTTATCTTTATTGCCCTGCGGGTTGGTTAAGAGCACTCGCTTATACCACATAAGGAACACTAGGTAATGCTCGAACTACCTTTGTTGAGTCAATACTCCCATCCTATAGCAGTATGTTTCCTATCCTGCTGATTCATATTCGAGAGCTAGAGTTTACTTGAAACCAGGGGACTTGCCTTCAGTGCAAAAGTAAGCAACAACAATTGGTTTTGAAATAAGTATCATTCTTTACAGAAGCCGAAGATCATACCTACGTAGACTATGCTATGTGTGAAGCATCTCTTGACTTTGATTCTGATTTTGATCCCCTGGACTTTCACTCAGTAGCTGTAGTGCTTTACTTTCATTATTTTGAAGAAGAAGAGAAAAGGTGTCGCGGTGAGGCATCTCTTGACTTTGTAGTGCTTGTCTTTCCCGACTTGTAGTTAAGGGTAGTGAGTTTTCAATTGAAGTCGACGAGATCCGATTCTATTGGGTATCCTAAAAATGGACTTGTTTGTTCAGTGCGAAAGTAAGCCGCAGTCAGAGTTGAGTTCGGTAATAGGAAGGGAGTTTCAATTCCTGAGAGTTCGGGTGAACGGGAAAGCAAAAGAAAGTCAACAGTGAGTTTTGAGTATTGCATAGCCATAGGTGATTAGATAGGTGATTGATTGCCTTGACTTGGATTATGTCCTTTATTCCGGGCCCAGCCCTTGAACTTGGCTTCAACAGGGGGTTACAGCAAACTACACTTGTGAACGAACGATTGATAAACGAGAATGGACTGTTCGCGACACTTGACTCCCTTCTATACCAACCATGTACTAAATATCAATAAGAAATGAAACAAGCATCGCTAACACACTTATTGGAGTTAAAGCCAACAACTCTCAATCTGGAAGTGAGAAAAAGTGAACTCCATTAGAGATTAACGGAATGGTATATACTAGAGGAATATGCCCCATACTAACATGAGCTTCTTTATACTTAATTTTACCTTTCAACTCAACTTGGATTTCTAACAACTTTAGATAGGGAACCAGCATCTGTCCGAAGTATCATATCTTGGGGTGGTAGCTAAGTATAGGTTCGAATAGATTGATTGTCTTTCTTGTTTGAGAAGCTGAGCCGAGATCATAATCTGTTCGAGGTTAACTCGGCCATAGAAGTAGAGTCTCTTTTTCTACCCGCTTATGCTCTTTGTCTTGTCGGTTCTGCAAGAGAAGTTATTGGCTCTAAATCCGTAGAGACAGGTTCAGTTGCTTGTGTCTAAGGCTTACTTACGCCCTTTGTCTACGAGAGAGGAGAGTTTTTTTGTGCTCAACTTATTGGCTCTAGCTCCAAGTCTGTTTTCTTTCAATTAGAAGTCTCGGTGTTGCGAAGCAGTTAAGTCGTCAATTGAAGCACGTCGTGGTCCAAGCGTAAAAGGCGGCTCTTCGAGTTACCTGAAAAGTATAGGTGGGCCCCTGCTGAATGTCCTGGTTGACTCTCGAAGGATTAAGTAAAAGCCTGAACTGATAGAGTTGTGGTCGGCCTCTGCTCTGGAGCACCTATGGTGGTAGTAATATACTCCTGCTCTTCACTCACGAGTTTGAGATTACTCTCTTATAGAATGAGAATGTGTGCAGGAGATTATGTATTAGGCTTATTGTGCTTGCTCAGGTGCTTACCTAACTCTTTTTTCTCTAACAAATTCTTAATAGAGATCTCCCATATGATATAATTGATTAAAAACACTCCTTATTTTCTTTTAGTGCACATAATCTCGAATATCTAAAAACACTGATGACAGCTATGACACTGGTAAGAATGCCCTGCCCTGAGAGAAGCACTGCGACGCCTTCCTGGTTGTCTTTTTGTCAGCTTCTACAAATCGGGAATAAGTAAATGCTTCAATTCGTCAGTAACAACTCAATCTCAATCTCTGGCAAACTCCCAATTCTCATATCATTTTATTGTTCTTGGAGACTTTAATACTGTTCGGTACACAAATGAAAAGGAGGGGGGTAGACAACTTTCAGAAAGCCAGCTTCAAAGTTTTAATGATTACATTGACACTGCTGCATTGTTTGATATGAAATCTGTGGGTAATTGGCTCTCCTGGAGTAATCAAGGTGCTGCTAACAGAAAAATAATGGCTCGACTTGATAGGTGTTTGATTAATCATGAATGGTTAACAGTTTACCCAGATTCACTTCTTGAGTATGATACTCCTTTGTTTTCTGACCATTCTTTAATGTATATACACGCAGACAAAGCGACACCAAGAGGCAAGAAACCGTTTAGATTCTTTAACATGTGGAGTGCTCATCCTCAATTTCTTGATGTTATCAGATCTGCTTGGAATGTTAATGTGTATGGATCCCCCCCTTACATCTTATGTCAAAAGCTCAAAGCCTGTAAAGCAGCACTAAAGGAGTGGAATACAAATACCTTTGGCAATATTACCACCAGAGTTCAATCTTGCAGAAAGGAACTATTGTCATTGCAACATGAGCTGCAACTTCAGCCAAATGATGAGAATATTATCTATAAAGAGACAGAAGCCAGAAATAACTTCATGCAAGCCTTAAAACAGGAGGAAAGTTTTGCAAAGCAGAAGTCTCGACAGCATTGGCTTACACTAGGGGATTCCAATACTAAATTTTTCTATGCTTCAATTGCTACTCGAAGGGCTGTTAACCGTATCAGCAAATGCTGAGACAAAGATGATAATCTTATTGAGAATTTAGATGAGGTTAAAGCACACACAGAGCAATTTTTTTATTCCTTACTCAATCAAGCTGGGAAACCTAATAACATTCATGTGGAGCCGACTAGAAAACTTGATTCGGAGGCTATTTCAATCCTCAATGCCCCAATTACAGATGACGAAATTATATGTGTTATCTTTAAGTCACCAAAGCACAAAAGCCCAGGTCCAGATGGATTTCCAGCTGAATTTTATCAAACTGCTTGGTCTATTATTGGAAATGATGTGATCAAGGCTTGCCAACATTTTTTCTCTTCAGGTCATATTCTTAGAGAGACGAATTGCACCTTTATTTCTTTAATTCCGAAGAATGCAGGGGCTGATTCACTAGAGAACTATCGACCTATATCATTATGCAACTTTATTTACAAGATCATCTCCAAAGTATTGGCAAATAGAATGCAAAAGGTAATACACAAGATCATTAGCCCAAATCAAGCTGCTTTCATCAAAGGGAGAAGTATACATCATAACATTTTGCTTGCTAATGACTTGGTCAAAGATTTGCACTCAAAAGCAAGAGGGACTAAAATCTGTTTTAAAGCAGATTTACGGAAAGCCTTTGATTCAGTTAATAGGAAATTTATCTATAAGATGCTCCTCGATATGAACTTCCCACAGCAATGGGTTAATTGGATTCAATCTTGCCTGGAAACTCCAAAGTTTTCGATACTCTTTAATGGCTCACCTATTGGCTTTTTTGGGAGCACGAATGGCATTCGACAAGGTGATCCACTCTCTCTGTATCTCTTTACTATTGCAATGGAAGGACTTAGCTGTATGTTGGAACACGCAGTCTTGAATGGCAGCATTAAGGTACCCAATGCTGGTTCTATTCATATATCACACAATATTTGCAGATGATTTACTTATCTTTCTTCAAAATGATCCAACTTCAGTAAAGAACCTGGCTACTATTATGAATGACTTTGGTATGGTTTCTGGACTTCAGTTAAATCATGCGAAAAGTAAAGTATATATGAGCCCTTACGTTGAGGATAAGGTCTTTATTGCACAAACTTTGGGGGTTAGTGAGGGAAGCCTGCTAGTTCCTTATTTGGGTCTCCCGCTCATATCTACAGGCATTCACAAAACCCACTGTCAGCCTATCCTGCAAAAAATAAAGAATAGAATTTCTTCTTGGAAAAATAGGCTTCTATCAAAAGCAGGACGACTCGAACTCATCCGTTCGGTATTGTACTCCTACTCTATATATTGGTGTAATGCATTTCTTCTGCCTGTTGGACTTCTCCAAGATATTGAACGGTTATTAATGAACTTCTTCTGGAATGGCACAAATGATAAGGCAATGCATATGGTAAATTGGGATAGCATTTGCAAACCGAAAGATGAAGGGGGGCTAAACTTGAGAAATACTAGAGATTGGAATCAAGCATGTCTGGTACAGCAATTGTGGAATCTTTTGCAAAATAAATGTTCCTTATGGTCACATTGGGTTTCTGCTAGGTATCTTTCAAAGGAATCAATCTGGGAAATTTCTACAAGAACATACCACTCTGCAGCTTGGAAAGGAATTTTAAAGGCAAGGAATTGGCTAATCAAACACATTTCTTATGCAATCTCTTCTGGAACTAGTACTAATATGTGGTACGATCCTTGGGTGAATGGGAAGAGTATATTTCAGTTATATGGTGACAGAATACGAAAAGATCTTGGGGCTCCCAAAGATTGGAAGGTTTCCGAGTTCATTGCTAATGGTACCTGGTGTCTCCTTAATCCTATTTCTCCCGAGATGTTATCACTTTGGCCGACTATTATAGCTATTCCAATCAGGAACAACTCTTCAGATATACTTATTTGGCCTCATGACAATGGCAAATTTAGTGTCACATCCGCATGGAATCAAATTAGGCAAAGAAATAACAAGTGGATCCCAAGCAGTTGGACATGGGATCGACCGGGATCACAGAGACATTCCTTATGTACATGGCAGGCCCTTCTCAATAAACTACCTACAATAGACAATATGAAGAGAAGAGGTATCTATCATGTTAACCGATGCTCCCTTTGTATGCAACAAGAAGAAACTGTTGATCACCTCTATTTTGCTTGTGATTATACAAAATGGATATGGAAGGAGATTCTCCAGCGATTTGAACTCAATAGACTGCCGCAACCAAACTTGCATCAAGAACTAGGCGACCTCATGCAATGTTTCTCAAGAAAAGGGCCTCTCACACAACTGGCAAAGGTTACTTTCAGATGCACTATTTGGTGGATGTGGAAGGAGAGATGTAGCAGAATTTTTGAGTGTCACCACACAAACAACGCTCAGCTCTTGACAGAGATTATTAGAGACTCAAGATCCTGTATGGAGCATGATCTCGAAATGGAGCACTTTACCCGAAGAGAAAAAGATATTTTTATCAAATTTAATTTTGCTATTAGCTAAAGTTCTTGGGAATGATGTCAAATAATGTACCCACAGTTAGTTTTGATATATCTGGATAAACATTTTCTATGTTGGCTATAATTGGGAGTTATAGTCTACAGCATGTGTAGTCATAACTATCGCATTCGCACTCTATGAGTTACTTGGCTTTGTCTATGACTTGTATATATAAAGCTATTTGTAGATACTTACACATAATCAATTTACTTTTACTTACCAAAAAAAAAATAATTTCCCTTGGACAGATATTTAGGGAAAGATCTTTTTTTTGAATTTTTTTTTTGATAAGTAAAAGTAAATAGATTTTTTGTAAAGTTTGTACAAATAGCTTTGTCTATACAAGTCATAGACAAAGCCAAGTAACTCATAGAGTGCGAATGTGATAGTTATGACTACACATTCTGTAGACTATAACTCCTAATTATAGCCAACATAGAAAATGTTTATCCAGATATATCAGAACTACCTGTGGGTACATTATTTGACATCATTCCCAAGATCTTTAGCTAATAGCAAAATTAAATTTGATAAAAATATCTTTTTCTCTTCGGGTAAAGTGCTCCGTTTTGAGATCATGCTCCATACAGGATCTTGAGTCTCTAATAATCTCTTTCAAGAGCTGAGCGTTGTTTGTGTGGTGACATTCAAAAATTCTGCTATATCTCTCCTTCCACATCCACCAAATAGTGCATCTGAAAGTAACCTTTGCTAGTTGTGTGAGAGGCCCTTTTCTTGAGAAACATTGCATGAGGTCGCTTAGTTCTTGATGCAAGTTTGGTTGCGGCAGTCTATTGAGTTCAAATCGCTGGAGAATCTCCTTCCCTATCCATTTTGTATAATCACAAGCAAAATAGAGGTGGTCAACAGTTTCTTCTTGTTGCATACAAAGGGAGCATCGGTTAACATGATAGATACCTCTTCTCTTCATATTGTCTATTGTAGGTAGTTTATTGAGAAGGGCCTGCCATGTACATAAGGAATGTCTTTGTGATCCCGGTCGATCCCATGTCCAACTGCTTGGGATCCACTTGTTATTTCTTTGCCTCATTTGATTCCATGCGGATGTGGCACTAAATTTGCCATTGTCATGAGGCCAAATAAGTATATCTGAAGAGTTGTTCCTGATTGGAATAGCTATAATAGTCGGCCAAAGTGATAACATCTCGGGAGAAATTGGATTAGGGAGACACCAGGTACCGTTAGCAATGAACTTGGAAACCTTCCAATCTTTGGGAGCCCCAAGATCTTTTCGTATTCTGTCACCATATAATTGAAATATACTCTTCCCATTCACCCAAGGATCGTACCACATATTAGTACTAGTTCCAGAAGAGATTGCATAAGAAATGTGTTTGATTAGCCAATTCCTTGCCTTTAAAATTCCTTTCCAAGCTGCAGAGTGGTATGTTCTTGTTGAAATTTCCCAGATTGATTCCTTTGAAAGATACCTAGCAGAAACCCAATGTGACCATAAGGAACATTTGTTTTGCAAGAGATTCCACAATTGCTGTACCAGACATGCTTGATTCTAATCTCTAGTATTTCTCAAGTTTAGCCCCCCTTCATCTTTCGGTTTGCAAATGTTATCCCAATTTACCATATGCATTGCCTTATCATTTGTGCCATTCCATAAGAAGTTCATTAATAATCGTTCAATATCGTGGAGAAGTCCAGCAGGTAGAAGAAATGCATTACACCAATATATAGAGTAGGAGTACAATACCGAACGGATGAGTTCGAGTCGTCCTGCTTTTGATAGAAGCCTATTTTTCCAAGAAGAAATTCTATTCTTTATTTTTTGCAGGATAGGCTGACAGTGGGTTTTGTGAATGCCTGTGGATATGAGCGGGAGACCCAAATAAGGAACTGGCAGGCTTCCCTCACTAACCCCCAAAGTTTGTGCAATAAAGACCTTATCCTCAACGTAAGGGCTCATATATACTTTACTTTTCGCATGATTTAACTGAAGTCCAGAAACCATACCAAAGTCATTCATAATAGTAGCCAGGTTCTTTGCTGAAGTTGGATCATTTTGAAGAAAGATAAGTAAATCATCTGCAAATGTTATGTGTGATATATGAATAGAACCAGCATTGGGTACCTTAATGCTGCCATTCAAGACTGCTTGTTCCAACATACAGCTCAGTCCTTCCATTGCAATAGTAAAGAGATACGGAGAGAGTGGATCACCTTGTCGAATGCCATTCGTGCTCCCAAAAAAGCCAATAGGTGAGCCATTAAAGAGTATCGAAAACTTTGGAGTTTCCAGGCAAGATTGAATCCAATTAACCCATTGCTGTGGGAAGTTCATATCGAGGAGCATCTTATAGATAAATTTCCTATTAACTGAATCAAAGGCTTTCCGTAAATCTGCTTTAAAACAGATTTTCGTCCCTCTTGCTTTTGAGTGCAAATCTTTGACCAAGTCATTAGCAAGCAAAATGTTATGATGTATACTTCTCCCTTTGATGAAAGCAGCTTGATTTGGGCTAATGATCTTGTGTATTACCTTTTGTATTCTATTTGCCAATACTTTGGAGATGATCTTGTAAATAAAGTTGCATAATGATATAGGTCGATAGTTCTCTAGTGAATCAGCCCCTGCATTCTTCGGAATTAAAGAAATAAAGGTGCAATTCGTCTCTCTAAGAATATGACCTGAAGAGAAAAAATGTTGGCAAGCCTTGATCACATCATTTCCAATAATAGACCAAGCAGTTTGGTAAAATTCAGTTGGAAATCCATCTGGGCCTGGGCTTTTGTGCTTTGGTGACTTAAAGATAACACATATAATTTCGTCATCTGTAATTGGGGCATTGAGGATTGAAATAGCCTCCGAATCAAGTTTTCTAGTCGGCTCCACATGAATGTTATTAGGTTTCCCAGCTTGATTGAGTAAGGAATAAAAAAATTGCTCTGTGTGTGCTTTAACCTCATCTAAATTCTCAATAAGATTATCATCTTTGTCTCTGCATTTGCTGATACGGTTAATAGCCCTTCGAGTAGCAATTGAAGCATAGAAAAATTTAGTATTGGAATCCCCTAGTGTAAGCCAATGCTGTCGAGACTTCTGCTTTGCAAAACTTTCCTCCTGTTTTAAGGCTTGCATGAAGTTATTTCTGGCTTTTGTCTCTTTATAGATAATATTCTCATCATTTGGCTGAAGTTGCAGCTCATGTTGCAATGACAATAGTTCCTTTCTGCAAGATTGAACTCTGGTGGTAATATTGCCAAAGGTATTTGTATTCCACTCCTTTAGTGCTGCTTTACAGGCTTTGAGTTTTTGACATAAGATGTAAGGGGGGGATCCATGCACATTAACATTCCAGGCAGATCTGATAACATCAAGAAATTGAGGATGAGCACTCCACATGTTAAAGAATCTAAACGGTTTCTTGCCTCTTGGTGTCGCTTTGTCTGCGTGTATATACATTAAAGAATGGTCAGAAAACATAGGAGTATCATACTCAAGAAGTGAATCTGGGTAAACTGTTAGCCATTCATGATTTATCAAACACCTATCAAGTCGAGCCATTATTTTTCTGTTAGCAGCACCTTGATTACTCCAGGAGAGCCAATTACCCACAGATTTCATATCAAACAATGCAGCAGTGTCAATGTAATCATTAAAACTTTGAAGCTGGCTTTCTGAAAGTTGTCTACCCCCCTCTTTTTCATTTGTGTACCGAACAGTATTAAAGTCTCCAAGAACAATCCAAGGTACATTAAGACAGCCGTTTGCGATATTAGTCAGGTCAGACCAAAGAGTATTTCTTTCTTGCATACTGTTTGAAGCATATATACCAGTGAAATTGAATTGACAGCCATTCTTTTTGTCCTCTACCTTAAGATGAATGAATTGATCAGTAGCTGAAATAAACCAAGCATTAATAGAGTTAGGATGCCATAAGACCCATATTCTACCAAAAGTTTCATTTGAGTCATTGGTATACAGTTCTGCGTCCGGCCATATTAAATTCTTTTGAGCTTGAACGCGCAATTGTTTAATTTTCGTTTCCACTAGAATAACAATATCACATGCGGCAGATTTGATTATTCTGTTGAGCTCCCGACATTTCTCAGGCTTATTAAGTCCACGAACATTCCAGCATGTTATCTTCATCAGTAATAAACAAATGAAAAAGGTGGTAAGGTATTCATCCTACGACTTTGGATGGACTGTACCATCCTTTTTCTTGTCCTTTGGTTTTGTATTTTCCTCTCGCACAATATCCTTACCTTTTATGGCTTTATTCCTATATTTATCCACTTCATCTACAGCTTGCAGATTTTTAAACTTTAAAATACCTTGAATCATGTGGTCTTGATTAGGAGGGTTTGTTGAAGCACTATAAGATTGTTGCGGCACAATATCCTGGTTAGTACTTGTTGGAGCAGCCTGGCTAGAGAGGTTTGTTGGGGCATGAGTTTGTTGAGACAGAATATCCTTGTTGGCGATGTTTGTTGTCCCCTGAGATTGTTGAGGAAGAATATCCTTGCTGGCGAGATTTGTTTGGGCCTGAGTTCGTTGAGATATTGTCGACGGATCCAATGATATTGGAGGAGATGAAGTTCCTGACTTATGCTTCTCCTGTCCACTAGTACCACGGGAAACTTCTGTTTTGGAAGGCTCTGACATTATAGGAAGAGATAAAGTTTTGGATTTGTCCTTCTGTCCGCGGTGCTGTTCTTGCAAGTCGGAATGCACAATAGTCTTCGCCACCATCGGTGCTACTATTAGAGAAGACTCGCTTTGTTGCTGAGGCGCTTGGCGTGGTCGATAGACCTGTGTGGTCGATTTTGGCGTTTGCTGACAAGCTCCATTTGCATGACCAAAAGATAAGCAACACTGACATCGTTGTGGCTTCCAGGAATATGAGACATGTACCTTCCGAGTGTTCCCGTCAAGATCACGATAGAAAACCTCATTAGGAAGATCTTCGTCGGAAGAAATCAGTACACATGCTCGTGCAAATGCTAATCTCGTCTTTGCTGCTGTTGCTTTGTCGATGTAGAGTGGCTGTCCCAGAGTGCTGCATAACTTTGCAATAAACGTCGACTCCAAAGATGTAGAGGAAGTCCTTGAAAGGATACCCATAATGGAATAGACTGTAGGCTATCTAACTCCAAACGGACATCAGGAGACCAGCGTCGTAGAATCATTGGATGGCCGCGAATAGTCCAGAATCCTTCAAGGATCCGTTGTAAATCTTCTTCAGAGTATAGCTTGCAAACAAAGAATCCGTTCTCCAGCATATGAAGATCAAATGATGATATTCCCCATCGAGTTTTGATAAATGAGGATAGTGGGAAATAAGAGGTTTTGAGACCTACCACATAGCCAACAATCGCCATAGACCATGTCTCAATAAGCTCTGCTGAATCAGCAGTCTCGTATACAGCAATCTTCTTATCAGCCTGAACTTTTGGTGTAAAGAATTCCAAGCTTAGATCCGGACTTCCAACCGGAGCCTTGAAGAGGCTAGTCCAAGGCCGAGGGTCACTGGAAATGAGAGCAGGCTGCCGCGATCTAGAGCGCGACCTGCTTCGATGCTGCTTCGTCGAAGGAGTTTCTCTCTGGAGAGGATATGGTGGAGGAGCAACTTGAGGGGTAACGGTAGGGAGTCTTGCCATCGTATCAACCCTCCCGTCACTGTTGCCAGCCCTAGGAGCCGTCGCTGCCATGTTTGATCCCTCTTCTGGTCGCCGCTACAGAATCGTCGCCATTGGGAAAAGTCACCGCTGCAGTATATCAGATCGCTGCTACAGTACCATCGCCCTTGGGAGATCTGGTCGCCGCTACAGTATCGTCGCCCTTGGGGAGAAGCCGACGCTTCGCCCTTGGGAAACAGACATAAGCTTATCATATGTATACACCTAATTCAAGGTAGGTAATAGAACGTTAGGTATGGGGGTCCTATCGCTTTCTAGGAGTTCCTTCATTGCTAGCATAGTCCAAGCGAATTCACTTCCAATCTCATATTGAGGAGATTCTATACTGCCTGCCATTAGAAGAGTCGTATGCCTAAGCTTAAAAGCGAATGAGTGGCGAAAGCTCAAGTTAACCCTTGATAGTAAGACTAGAAGTCGGTGAGTGGCACTCCTGCAGGTATCTTACGAAGTGCAATACTTATTCTTCTCACAAATAAGAAATACATGGAAGTCGAGCAGTGGTGCACTAAACTCCACAAGTAAATTATGAGTGGTAAATTATTCTTACGAAGTGCAATACTTATTCTTCTCACAAATAAAGTGGCTTTGAACTTTGTTGTCTTTTCTTTTTCTTCGGATGATATAATAGGTAAATTATGAGTTTGATGGGTTCCAACGGTGGCAGCTGCAGAATCCGCTATTGGATTAGCCTCGTTATATTACTTTCTGCGTCCGAGGTACTCTTGCAGTAGAATTGATTAATAGCATTCAAGGTTACAGATTACTCCTATAGAATGCCCAATATACAATGATGTTCTCTCTTCTCTACTACTTTACTTACTTGTGGAGTTGAGTGCACCACTGCTTTAGGGTAAAGGTTAGGCAGCCCAGATACGGAACTCGATCTGAAACTGTGGACACTTGAAAAGCCTTTACCTGAACTCTGCGGAAGATCTATATGGATGCAGCTGTAGATTCCAAGTAGGTCAGTCAAATAAGCTGTTGGGTTACTTTAGTCTTTTCTCAGTGATACAAGAGCCGGCTATTAATCTATTGCTTTAGGTGCAAATCTCGACTTACTATCTTGTTTGCATTAATCTAAATAAACGGAATCCGGAAAAGTGGAATCAATCCTTACTTACAGAATGAGAACCCAATTAGTACAAGACCCCCCAGAGAATCCAACTACCGAGTAAGGGCTAAGCAAGCACCTTTCCCATACTCCACTTACTCAAATGCTAGAATAACAATGATCCTGTGCTACCTAATATAACTGCTTATGGTGAACTCTACTCTACCTACTTCTCGGGTCTTCAATGAGAAATTAGTTATAAGATGCATTAACCGCACTGTCCTCCTCGGTAAAGCAAGTAATAAGGTGTCTTGATTGAGTCTTGTTTTCCCTGGACCTGTGCTGTCTTCATCATTTCCTTAAGATTAAGATTGTTGGCGCATAGTGAAACATGAAATTCGGACTTATTGCACACAACCCCGCTCCTTAGTCTAACTTAGAGTAAACTCATTCACTTGAAACTGTCACTTCCGGATAACAGGATACCCGCCTCTAATGATACTAGATATATAAGTATAGCTATCAGTTTCCATGATTCCTAGCTATACTTATATACTTTGAAAACCGCTAAACTAAACGAATACAGGACTTGCTTCTTCTCTCGTAAACGACTTTAGCATCCAAAGGAACTACACTTGAATAACCGATTACTTCTTACTTACTATCTAGTGCATCTGATCTTGTCGACTTCACTCGAACGGAAACCCAATCAGGACACTGCGCTTCATAAGGAATTGATTCTGCCCGGAACCTAAATTTATGTATCAGGGTAGTGGGCATGAGATTCGGCTTCGGCATCATCTCTCGTCGACAACTTTAGCACTGAAGAAGGAAGGGCGCAACAAACAACTTAATAGGAGTTCGGGCAAGGGTAAGAGGGAGCTGAGAGGTCTATCTTATATATATGGCAAAAATGCATTTGAAGCTTGTTCCTCTGTCTAATTACCGTCTATACACCAACCCCTCTTCTTTATCTTATCTTTATACTTTTCAATAGCCTGTTCCTATTCTAGTTTCATCAACGAGATCATCTGAGGTAGGAACTCTATTCATTAGTATTAGTATAGTTTGATACCTGAATTCGGCTCCTATACCTACTCGTACAGATCTTAGTAATAGTATGCACCACAGGTGAGGGAATCCTTATTGATAGTTCTTGACCTTCCTTCCTTTTAGTCCTCCTGCAGCTCAAAGTAGTTTAGTTCTTGCCTTCCCATCTAAATTCTATCTTCTTTTATTATAGGTATAGGATAACGCTTACTCAGGTACCCCTACTAGGCACCAGTGGATCTGAAGTCAACAATGAATTCAACCAGAGTCAGTAGGAAAGTTCGAATTCAAGTGAACCATATGGGTCTCGTTGCGTCTATCCGTGTCTTGGCGATTCGAAAGAATTGATTTCTTCCTTAACATCTTTACCCTCTTGCTCTGCATCGGCGAAATATCCAGTCAGGGCGTAATAAGGAGGCGTTAGGAGTTTCAAATGTTAGCGAGTTTTAGTCTTCCTATGATTCTGGCAGGGTGTAGCTCAAAGTAGTGGAGTCAAAAGTTCTCGTAGATGGAATAAGAGGTGAAAAGCTTTACCTTTGCTTTGTTAGTGCTTGTGCTTCCGCGTTCGACTCGATAGATTCAATAAAGTTTTCTCCCGCAATCAGATCTGAATGACTCAAATAAGTAACTGTTCCTTTTCTACTTTCATCCTTATTTCGAGCACAAGGTATAGAGTGGAGTAAAGCGCTTCCCCTTCTCTTCTGATCGGCTCGGCATGGCTTCCCTTTTGAACTTACACCACAAAGAAATAAGAATGTGTTATTGCGCTGCTTAACCGCTACTTTGGCATTCATTCTCTTCTAGATGATCTGAGGCTTCTTATCCTTATTCATATTAATACCTTTCATAGCCTTTACTCTCTTCTTATTCTTTCCCTGAGAAACTCAACTTAGTCCTCTTGCGCCTAGGAAAATAGTCATTTAATCATTGAGTTGACCCTTGAATTGAACTGAACCGCTGAAATCTATTTAGAACCTAGAGCAGCTGGGCACTTCAGAACGAACCCCTGCCAGTTGCTAATACAACTCGCTCGGTTAAGCTGTCAACCCTTCTATGCCATTCGAAATAAGATGAAGTGAGTCCGTCCTTCTGTGGCATTGTAAATTATCTGACTTTGGCATTGGAAATTCTCTTATGTTTTTTATTCCTTCTGTGGCATTGGAAATTATCTTAGATTTTGGATTCCTTATTGCTTATTCTGTCAAATCCCCGAGAATACCCTATACATACGTGGTTCCCCGATACCCATGGAGAGGCACATTACAGTAAATGTATGCTTCTAGCTTGAATCTTCTTCCGATAGGCCCCCGCATATGGACTTCTTCGGATCAATATGGAATTTTGCCCCCACGCTCACACACACTCTCTCTATATTTTCTCTGCAGTAGGGAACGATTCAAATCATCTATGCCCTTTCTTCGGTCAACAGAATTGAAAGATGCAAAATAACATCTATGCTACTTCAACCTTTCTTCGGTCAACGGAATTGAAATAAGAGAATAGCGCCTATATTCCTCTCTACGGTGTTACATTTCAAAAAACTATCAAATGGATTTCTTGGTGCATCTAAGTTGGATTCTTTTCGGTAAAGAGTTGTGATATAATGGGTGTTCTTTCTCTCGACGAAATGGGGGGCTAGCGATCTCAATGCCAAAACAAGTTACCGGATTCTTTGGGTTTTCGATGCCTTCTCTTGCATTGCCAGGAATGAGTGGTGCGTAATTCTTTATTATATCAGAATACCTTTGAATGCAATATATGCTTTTACTTTTGTCATGGCTATTGGAATGATATGAGCTCTTCTTAGTTTTTTCTATCTTACGTCAGATCGATCTTCTGTGGATACAAGCTATTCAATGTGAAAAACAATCATATTGCTGCGGGACCACGAGAACTATTTGTTACAAACTAGAATATTGCTCTGATTCAGAACTGTTTCAATCTTGATTTCTCTTTATACCCTTAAGAGGTATTGGTATTTCTCCTGATTGATTTCCTTCTCTCGCTATCAGTTGACAGGGTACAAGCTATCCTACTTAGATTACTTTCATCAACACAAGCTATCCTACCTAATTATAGAATACTTGCATTACTCTCTTAAGTGACTCAACATTCTATAATATTTGCACTACTCTCTAAAGTGACTATATTCTCTATGGGATGGGGTGGTGGCTAGCTCAATTCCATTCCATTCTTTTCTTTTGCCCAACAAGCAACTACGGGTCTCGGTAACAGAATAGCAGCGAGTTTGGCATTCATTCTCTTCTTTAGTAGGTTCGGCTTCTTGCGATATACGATAATACTCGGTCAGTTCTCCAGTTTCCGTTATTTGCTTTCCCTTTGCGTGCCATGTCAGTTCCATTCAATTCATAAAATGTTGGTTCACATGGATGGATGAAAGGATTAATTACCAACCTACGGTGTTGAGGTGTTACCGACCACAAACTCCAATAAGGGTTAGCACCATGAAACAATCATAAGCTAATGCATCATGAAACAAATAGTTGTTCGGTGACAAACTGCTTGGTCTATTATTGGAAATGATGTGATCAAGGCTTGCCAACATTTTTTCTCTTCAGGTCAGTAAAGAACCTGGCCACTATTATGAATGACTTTGGTATGGTTTCTGGACTTCAGTTAAATCATGCGAAAAGTTAAGTATATATGAGCCCTTACGTTGAGGATAAGGTCTTTATTGCACAAACTTTGGGGGTTAGTGAGGGAAGCCTGCCAGTTCCTTATTTGGGTCTCCCGCTCATATCCACAGGCATTCACAAAACC
>LVTN01001011.1:16935-27149 GCA_001649415.1 Musa itinerans | reverse complement strand
ATTTCGTCATCTGGATCCGCATATCCATTCTCTATTAAGTCCCAAAGATCTTGAGACTTGAATAGAGTCTTCATCTTGATACTCCAAAATTCATAACATTTGCCCGAGAAGATGGGAATAAGGGGTTGAGACATAGAATTGTCATTGAAAGCCATAATGCCCAGTTTAGATTGAAACTAGGCTCTGATACCACAAATGTTGGGGATGGAGGAGCAAGGAGAAAACAGAATACTATTATAGTATTAAAAAACTGGAGGATTGACAAGAATACTTACAAGATATTTTCCCAAGTGTGTTTTTCCTCTCTACATACCTTGGTCCTATTTATAGGGCCTAGAGGTAACTATCTCATAACTACTAGATCATGATAAGATGATCATCCTATAACTACTAGATCATGATTGAGGTGGTTATTGATATCATCATGTAACCACTAAATCATGATAACTATTTAGATAGATAACTATGAATCAAATCTCAAAATCAAATCTCAACAACTTCTCCAAGTATAAGAAACATAAGAATGAGCAATCAGTATAGGAGCCGATCCAGCTGTTGGAGATGGATCTATTGATTCTTTTTATTACCCAAAGAATGCAACTGGCTCTATTAAGTAAGTAGGAAACCCGGAATTGAACTCCGTTGTTGAATCCGTTCTCCTATATGAAGTGATATATAGTTTCCTATACTGTGTTGGTAGAGGATAAAGAGAAGTAGTTTATCATCGAACAAGCAACTACTAATGTTGCGCGTTAGCAGCAAGTACGTAGTTATTATAAGTCATAACCAAGTCCTGTGTTCGGGAGCTAGTAAGTGAAAGAATGGAGCTAGTCCGTAGGTAGGAACAGGGGCCTCAACTGGTGAGCTACTAACACGGAATGGAAGAATTGACCTTCGCAGTATCAGAATGAATCTAGTAGTAGCTTGTCTCTTGCCCAAACAAGTAGTGTTGTGGTCAAGTTTCATCTCTCAAGCAGTAGTCCAGTGGTCGTGGGCCAGTTTCATCTGTCTTAGTTTACAGAGCCAGAGCAGTTCTAGCTGTTGTCAAAGGGTAATCTTAAAGGGAATCAGCTGTTTCAAGATCAGAAGTTGCAAGCGGGTATCTCGGGTATAGAAGAGAAGGCCCTTCTAAATAATTGCTAGTGCATCTAGTAATGGAATAGGAATTAACTGGGCAGTAACCAACCCTTTGTTTAGTACTATTTCTTTCTCTGTAGGCAGGCAATAGGGAATGAAAGGAGGTAAACAATCTTATTAAAGAAAGGAGCACGAGCACTCGGCGAACTGAAAGAGATGCTCTTATAGATTCAACAAGAAAAGGGAGAATACCACTCCACTCTCAATCAGGCCTTACAGCAAATGCAGTTTCAGGGTTTCTGTTTTCAAGTAAGCTGTAGAATAGCCTGTTCGAAAGTTGGATGCTGGCGACGCCTCCGATGCTGGTCATTATTGAGGTGTAAGAATTTCCTGTTAGGGGGGAAGTTAAGTAAAATTGCCTGTTTCTCTGCTTCTCCTATTGCTACAAAGACATATGGCTCTGGACCACTACTCGTTTAAGAAGAGATGACTGACTCTAAGGTCTATAGGTAACCTACACATCCCATAGTCAAATACAGAATTCAACTCAAAGCAAAGCCGGAAAGAATCACTTTGTATACCAAACGCACCAAACCCAGAGTTAGGTTAGTTGAAAGAAGTAAGAGTAGCCTAGGAGCCTAATTCAGTTAGATGAGATGCTATAGTATTAACTGGCAAGAAGAGAGTACTGGTGTTTCAGTAGGGTCAAATGCAGCAATTAGGGCAGATACAAGAGTTAGTTCGGGCCCTTATAGTAAGTTCTTTCAGATAGAGTGAGTTCAGAAAGCCTACCGATCGATTCTTTTGCACTCCTCCTTAAGTTTAAGTCACCGGTTAATAGTGGTTGAATTCTTACTTTTCTACTTGAGAGCACTAGCACTAGGGTGGGTTTGCGAGGGAGAGAAAGACAGGAATTTAGTTTCAGTATTGCCAGGTCCAGGAACAGAGGCTTAAGTTAGCAGTTCGGGTGCAGTTCCCAACGAATCAGACAAGCAGACAGACAGATAAAGTAGGAAAGTATGAATTCCACTAATAAGGAGGAGTTATAGAGCCAAGCAACGGGATGAGCTACGTAGTAGCGAATGGGGAGTAAGACGTTGGGCGGTATTATAGTAAGTTATAAACAAGTCCTTAGTTCGGCGGCAGCGATGAAACAGTAAATTATAACTAGGCCAAGCAACGGCACAAGTCGCTGTGCGGCAGCAACAGCATAGATATGTTATTACCAGTTATAAACAAGTCCTGATTCCGCAAGTTCTGTGTTTTTCCCTTATTATAATCCATCGTAGATTCGGGGTACCTGTTCTGGTTGTTAAGTCTGGTGAGGAGAGAGAGGCAAGTAGATGAGCCAGCAGCTAGTTTAGATGAGCCAGAGTTAGAGGAGAAGAATGAAGGTAGAAAACAGATCAAACTAGGGAAGAAACTCTAACTTAACTCGATCAGGGGCAAGCTAAGTAATTTTAGTTGCTATGAAAAAACACGGGTTTCGTCCAAAATCTCATTCTCTTTCTCTCTAAGCCAGCTAATACAGATTCAACTACTCTAATCTCAGGGATCTCTTTCTAGACAAAAAAGAACTATAGGGGCATTTCTCCTATAATACGATCCGGTTACCTCTTTGTCTTTGTATACGTAGCTTGCCTGATAGCTTTCATAGCCCCCCTCGCCTCTACGGTGTTTTCCCTGCCCTCTCTTGATCTTTAAACTAACCATACTCAGGCTACAAACACAGATCTCGGTATTGGCTGAAGAACACTTCTTTAAATAAATAATTTCATCCGAGAAAGAAAGTAAGAGAGTCTGTCCCTACCTATCTAAGTCTGCCCTTAACAACCCTCAATAATAGCCTTGAGTTCGGATAGCCCAGCATGGGAAGTTAATCAGTATCCGATAAGGGAGTGTCTATTTCAATTAAGATTTGAGTTGACTCGGCACAAGAAATAAGTAAAGGCTTGGCTTTGAAGCAAGGGAATACAGATCATCAGGAGAGGAAGCTGGGTACCTACCATACCATTAGGAGTTAATACATATGAGCAGTTACTTTTCGAGTTACCAAGTATATAGTTGACTTTTTAGTAGCGAGATTTAGATACTTTCAAATGCATTCTTTCGCATCGAACACTACTAATGACTAAGTCTCGTTAGGCGCGGTAGTGAGCGCCAAGTAACTATTAACGTTACGTGACAGCCCATAATCAGTTATAACAAAGTTAGGTACAAGTCCTGTGTTCGGGAACTAAAGGACCGCTCATTTGCTCTTTTAATAGAAGGATTTCCTAGCAAACCACATAACCTATTACAATAACTACTATCACTTATTGAAATAAGTGATGTTAGAGTCAAAATCCAAGAATGGACTGTTAGATGGAGTTTCATCGACAAGATCAGAAGCTAGATTAGGACAGGACCAGAAGCCAAAAAAACAGTAGCTGATGAGGAAGTCGTATCAGGAGCCGAATCTGGATCTGAATAAGTATTCTAAGTATCTAGATATTTGCCCGCTATATAAGAATCATAAGCTGGTAGCTGGTGAGGAAACTGTGCGTGCTGTCATTGTAGATGGAAGCCCACTGGATGGTGTTGTGGAATACTCTAAAGTCAGAGTCTAAAGGTTGTTTTTCAATTCTTTCTGCGCGGGGGGGTTATCTTAGTTTGAGTTTCCAGATCCGTTGCCAAAGCCTAATCCTGATCTCTAGCATAAGCAGTGCGACATCTCGGTTAAGGTAGAAGTCATAGGTCAGCTTCACTTCATTCAAGTCGAGTTTCTTTTAGTGCTTCTTCTTCACTTAATTCTTTTCCTGCACAATCTTCTATTCTAGACTCGAAAGAAAGCAATGGGATAACGAATAAAAAGCTAGAATTAAGAGTTCGAAAGAAAAGAAAGAGCAAATGATTTGATTGAGCCAGCTGTGCCTTGAGAGTAAGCTTAAGCGTGGAGTTAATGATTTCTAGATTTTCATAGGTGTGGACACTTAATGGAATTCCTAAGTGTTGCAGGGAAGAGTCAAGTAAAGTACTTGCTTTTATGCAGGGTCTAAATCAGCGGAGAGAGGCTCGATGCTTGGCTTTACGTACGAGATAGATTCTTGGCAGAGGGAGCTGGTAACGAGACTGATTTCTTTTTCTTCGGATCTTGTGGTTGATCGTGAAATTCTCCATTATGTCTTTCGAGTGGAATTCTAGCTTAAACCCTAAACATACCCCTTCTTATAGAAATTATGACTGAATGGAAAGGTAATATTCCTAGTCTTTCGCCGAGTTGCATTCTGCTCTTTGAATGGAATTCCTTTAAGGCCAGTTGCACGCTAATTAGAAGGTATACCCATGAAGTAAAGCACCTATTACAGCAGGCTCTGCTCTATCAGTTGACTCTAATGCTCTATCCTGGCACTCTTCTCCTAATTATGAGACGAATCTAGCCCATGACCCAAATCTGGAAACTAGAACATCACTTTCAACTCGTTACTCCGTTAGCGCAGAAGATCTTAGAACTCCCTCCTTACGTGTCGAGTCAACAAAGACAGATGAGACAAAGGATGAAAGTAGAACAGTCACTGGCCCACTTGAAACTACTCCCGCTTATGAATCAATGCCTTTCATCTGATCCTTAGAATCATGTATCCGCCGTAGTGAGTGGGTCTATTTTTGGAATAAGAAATGTGCTAGAACAGCCTATAGGCGGGCAACATAGGTAATTTGCCATAATAGAAGTTTCCCCTAGGAAAGCATAAACAATGTAATAAGGTATTGGATTTGAACGCCGTGACGCTTATGCTCATACAAAGTCAAAGTATACGAGTGGAGGTTCCAGAATAGGAGTATCCTAAATAAGAAGAGGCTCAAGCAGGATCTGTGGAAGAATCGGTAGAAATAGAATCCTATAATTACCTCTCTCGACAAGGAGCTAGAGCACCGAACAAGCTATAGTTAGGAGTTCTTATAAGTTCAATATTCTTGTTTGCGATGTCAAGTAAGAATAATCAAAGTAAGTATAGGACTACAAATTAATGAGTATTTAGAAAACAACTCTAAACTCAGGTTGACTCAGGGCTAAAGTAAAGGGAGGCGTTAACGCTAGTTCTCTCACTTACTGCCCGGTCCAACTCTATCACTTACTGCCTTGACGTAATAAATAGAGATTCCATTCCTGTTTTCTTGGGGTTAATTACAAGTTTTCCTTTTCTTGGGGTATAGACCCGCGTAGCAGTAATAATCATAATAGGATTTATCTGCGTTAACGAGAGCAAGAGGTGCGAGGCAAGGAGAGAGATTCAATGGGGTGGCCAAAAAACCACTGGATTTACTCTAGGTAACTCACTAACGTGAGCGGATTAATCACTTGCACTCAATTCTTTGTCAGTTCCATACAAAAGAAAAGGGAATCAGGTATCTTTACATAAGATTCTATACGTTGGCTCTTTCTTATCTAGATTCCATTCAGTTATTTGGAAGTTCAATTTCCATGAATGAGTTGTTAACCGCTCGAAAGATTACTGTTTTCCTTCAGACTCAATTGTCTTGACAGCGCTAACAGGAGTTGTTTCATTTGAATGTTTTACTCGGCCCGTAAGGGAGTTAGTTGACCTGACTGCAATAGATGAAATTACCGGTTGACTCTCTATGCTCTCACTTGTTCAATTCTTACTTGTTTACAAAAGAGCACTAGTTTCTGTTGGGCGATAAGGGAGAATCATATCCATCCTAGGCTCAGGTGCTCGACAAAAAAGAAGAAATTCAAGCGAACAGAAGCAGGCACTAGTCTAGAAACGGACACTCGGGAACAGAAACGGCCTTATCGGTCTGTCTTCTACTGTGGGACCGCCCAATGCTTAAAAGACTACCCAACCCCCATGTAGGAATTGAATACAACCCACTAAATGCTTCTAATGCTCCTTAAAAGGTAGTATCATTCTGTATGATGTAAGATGGCATACTTCTTCTAGTGCTTGGCTTGACCCTTAACGAAAATGGTATACGAGTTCCGGTCTGAATACTGATCTTAAGCGGGAGAAGAAACAGGTCCAGGCCCAGTAAAAAGAACTGAAGGCAGTGCGAGATTTAGTATAGTATATTTCTGTTCGACTTTACCCTGCGCTCAAAAGGAAAGAGCAAATGGGATAGCTTCCCACAGGACTTGCTACGGATGGTACTTACTGTGTTGTCAGTTCAGAAAGGAGCGTTCGAGCATTGTCTCTAAGTCGGTCATGGAGAGAGGTAGCTGAACCCGCAAGGGATCCAGAAAGATGTTAGGATTGAGATGGCGCTGATGGAGTTGTTGTTCAGTTAAGGAAAGAAGAAATACTTTATGGGTTTTTTAAGCTAGGTGTATACTTAAAGTGGATAGAGTGAAAGGCTAAGCCCGAGCCGAGTGTCGGTGTTCTAGCTCCAAGTCAAGCTCGGGTTAAAAGTCTTGTAAGTGCAATAAGATCTTGTGCTTCAGGGCGAAAATCTTTTACTGGGTTCCTAGGTGCAAGAGAAGACCCTGTTTGCGAGATGAGCTGCCCCTATATTCTCTATGGGATGTGGGATGCGCATAAGTCATACAAATAATGAATCTAGTATAAAGATGCATAGTATAATTAGTATAGTATAATGAAGATAGTATTAGAATGACACCTAAAGTAAGACAAATTCCACTCTACCACAAAGACTGTTTCCACTCTACCACAAGGAGTGAATACAGCATCCTTTTCTGCTCCCTCTCGCCAACCAACCGAGTCTAGTATAGTATAGTGTTCTTCAATTGAACAATTTCAAAATACAGAATGGAAACTCAAAAGTCAGAATTTAAGAATGAATAATCGGGTATTCCTATTGCGTATCCAACTCACGTCAACAACTCCCTTTCCCTTCCCGTCAACAACTCACGTCCTGTCCGTAGGTAGCAAGTAAAGTATTAGGCTCTGTCAGCGCACCACGTCTTGTTGAAGATGGTAACTCTGGGGAACCTTGTTTATTCCCCTGTTCCTGCTAAAAAAGTCACTGAATACCGATTCTTCCCCTCATCCTCGAGTCCAGCTCTTAAAGCAAAGGTGTCAAGTCCATCTCCAGGTTATAGGATCAGATTTTGTTCGAGTTGAGATGGGGTCGGCAAGGGAAGCTTTGTATTTACTTGGTGGATCCATACCTAGACCAGGTGCTCAATAATCCATTTCTTATTTTATACTAGGTGCATCAGTTCCATTAACTGTTCTAGTTTCATCCGTTTTTGTCTTATAGAATCGTCGTATCTAGAATCAGAGGACTAACTAAAGTAAAGAGGCAGAGCCATAGACTAGGCAGAGGACTATAACTAAAGGCAAGCGTCTGCAGGGAAGGCTTAATATAAAGCAGTTCGAGGAAAGTGTACATCGACTCGATTGCTGGATCAGGATCATAAGTCAGTAGTTCTTCAAGATTAGTTGAGATTAGGGAAGAAGATAGTCGTGGAGTTCCTGTTCTTTCTTAAGCCTTAGCTGTTCTAGTTTCATCGTGTATGGAAGTCGACGATAGAAGCTCTGCGTAGGCGCGTGCTCTAGCTTTTCTGCAAGATCAATTCTTGGCCAGGATCATAACCCAGGGGAAGAAGAAGTGAATAGTTTGAAGCTTAATAAGTTATTTTCCATAAGATACGTTGAACGGAGGTCAGAGGACGAGAAATCAGTCTATTCTTCACTCACAACACCTACTCTAATTACCCTAAATTCATATCCCCAATGAAACGAGTAAAACTAACATTAGCATTTAGGTGAACTCCCGTTAACACTGAGTCTTGCTTGTCTCGGCGCTTGGTGTATAGTAGTGACTTGGTGCCTCAAAAGCAGCAGTTACTGTAAGGGGAGCACTGGCTGAGTTCCCATAGTAGTTAGCTAAAGTCTGTGATCGGTATGAGTTCAATTACCTGTCTTGGAGTTAAGGGTATTGGTAGCCTTAGCTGAGTTCGCAGTTGTGAATGGAATTAGGAATAAAGAGTACCACTAACAAGTAAGAGAATTAACCCAGTGCTAACAAGAATTGGATAGGTGCTTCCAATAATCGAACTGGGAATAAGGGTATACGAGTTGTTCTAAGCGGTAGAAGAGTTCAATTGTGAAATAAAGAATAAGAATATTATAAGCGCAATGGGAATGAAACGCATAACTCTGAATTGGCCTATCCTAGGTGTTCTAGTGTTTTTTTTTGGTAAGTAAAAGTAAATTGATTATGTGTAAGTTTCTACAAATAGCTTTGTCTATACAAGTCATAGACAAAGCCAAGTAACTCATAGAGTGCGAATGCGATAGTTATGACTACACATGCTGTAGACTATAACTCCTAATTATAGCCAACATAGAAAATGTTTATCCAGATATATCAAAACTACCTGTGGGTACATTATTTGACATCATTCCCAAGATCTTTAGCTAATAGCAAAATTAAATTTGATAAAAATATCTTTTTCTCTTCGGGTAAAGTGCTCCGTTTTGAGATCATGCTCCATACAGGATCTTGAGTCTCTAATAATCTCTTTCAAGAGCTGAGCGTTGTTTGTGTGGTGACACTCAAAAATTCTGCTACATCTCTCCTTCCACATCCACCAAATAGTGCATCTGAAAGTAACCTTTGCCAGTTGTTGTAATGTAAGACTAAACACTAGAACAGCAACAGCATTGAACTCGATGCTGTTCTAGTGTTTAGTCTTACATTCCTTGCTTCCATTCTCTGTGTTGCTAACTTCATTCCTTATTACGTGTCTACTGACTTAGACCAACAAGTCCAATGCTACTTATCCATATTACTCGTAGTGAGAGTTATAGCCACCACTAATGGAGAGGCGCCACCACATACTGAGTTTGCGTCGGATTCCTATAATTATGTCATTTACTTATTGATTCTGCAATTCATTACTAAGTTATCCGATAGAAGATGTTATACCCTTCATTCTTAGCACCCAAGCAAAGGATTTGAGTTATACAGCCTGGATTATAATATCACCCGATCCGAACTATTCTGAAACATAAATGGAATCTCTCGCTGTTAGGTCAACTTGTCACTCCCTTAGCGCCAGAAACAGTCAATTCTTCTGCTTACTTTAAGAACTCTAAACTATCATATTTGAGAATCATTTCAATCAATCTATCTTTCAAGCACCAAGTAAAGAAGTCAATAATATTACCAGACTTTCACCAACACCAGTAATTGCACTTGCGCCAACACCCTACTTTAGCAAAGCAACTGATACTGCTTTCTCGCCGCCTTATTTAGAATATACAGACCTTATTATGGCTAATCTACTTAGTGCTGAAGAATTAATATATTCTTACCAAACCGTAAAACTCCCCTTTCAGATTACCCGCTTGCTGCTGACTTCCTTTGTACTGTACCTTTCCTCTCTCACAGACTTAACTAACTTATCCCCGGTCCAGGATGAACATTCCCATTTTCTA
Source organism: Musa itinerans (assembly GCA_001649415.1). NCBI lineage: Eukaryota > Viridiplantae > Streptophyta > Magnoliopsida > Zingiberales > Musaceae > Musa > Musa itinerans. Next base: position 17,667 of record LVTN01001011.1, on the reverse strand, counting down.
TTCTTTATCATCCTTATTATAGATAGGAGAAACTTAGTATGCAACTCGAGCATCACTTTTCATTGGCAGACCCAATTGCTGCTTCCTTTAGCGCTGAAGAAGAGGGGACAATCCGTTTTTAGGACTGCTGGACCACTACTTTAGTTGACTATAAACCCTTTTCTTCTTTTGCATCATTTAACATAGGGGTAAAACTTCTAGAATAGCAAATCCACTATAGAGGTACCGTTACTTATTTGCATAATGCATTTTTGCCTAACATTATATCTTTCATTAGATCTTTGCTGTTACTTCGAACTCAACAAACAACTGATCAAGTAACAAACTATCCATTTCACCTCGCTTCAATGCTAGTACGACTTTACTCCGCTTCTGTCCAAAACAAAAGAACCACTTTCTCACCCAGCAAGGAATGAATGGAATCTTTTGTTGGGCTGATAGCCCAGATTCAGCCCATGTGGGCTTTATCAGCCCACAGTCCACATTAGGGGGGGTGAGGGTGGCTGCGTTTTTGGGCATAAATAGGGCAGCAACGTGGGAGAAGAACAGGGCCACGGGATTCCAAAGAAAAGGAAGAAAACGAGACAGGAAAGGAAGATAAATAAAGGGAAGAAGACAAGGATAACGCAGAGAGACTATTCTCAATCATCTAGCAGTGTTCTCATCTCAGGTTAGATCAATCTACAGTAGACTCTTGCTGTGATTACTTGGGGAGGTTTTAGATATTGTGGG
>LVTN01001011.1:0-12133 GCA_001649415.1 Musa itinerans | reverse complement strand
TTTTTGGGCATAAATAGGGCAGCAACGTGGGAGAAGAAGGTGACAGCCATGGGATTCCAAAGAAAAGGAAGAAAATAAGGCAGGAAAGGAAGAGAAAGAAAGGGAAGAAGACAAGGACAACGCAGAGAGACTGTTCTCAATCATCTAGCAGTGTTCTCATCTCAGGTTAGATCAATCTATAGTAGACTCTTGTTGTGATTACTTGGGGAGGTTTTAGATATTGTGGGCAGTGACGTGATCCTTGTATCCCAGTTATTCTCTTGTGGTTGTTGCTAGGGTTTTGGGCAAGAGATTGAGAGATTTGTATATTCATTATTCTCATAGTGGATTATCTCTAGTTTGCCCCGTGGTTTTTACCCTTCACATTGAAGGGGTTTTCCACGTATATCTTGGTGTTTTGTTTGATTGTGCTTCCATTTAATTCCGCTGCGTATTATGGTCTTCTAGTATTTGTTCATCTACAAAGGTTATTCCTTTTTATATCCCCATTATCTTTCGTATGAAGCACCTAGTAAGGTAAGGAAGGCAAAGCAGTGTCTATTAGATATTAGAGACTCCACTCGGGATTCCACTCGAACAGTATATTCTATAGCTTCATTTGCTGCTTACTTGAAACACGGAAACTGCCTTACCTCTTTCTTCACACTCGGGTGCGCTGTATCACATTTTCCGATTTGGAGTAGTTATGTAATGAAACTCACTCCTTCCTATTAGAATCCACCAAGTAAGTCAAGGAGTAGTTCCCAGGGGCGCCGGAGGGAATCAAACTCCGTATTAGAGGCCCTAATACTTAATTGCTAGTGCACCTAGGTATCCAAATAAGTATTAAGGTACGATACACAAGCACATAACTAAATTGCAACTGGGAAGAATGGAGTTACTACTGACAAGAATGGAGCTATAAACTCATAAGTAGGAAAACAACTCCCAGAAAGAAACTCTCAACTCGGGATTTCAGTCAGCCAGCTAGGTAGGAGCCCTAGACTAGATGCTTACTTTCAAGCTATCACTACTATCGGGTACCTTGCCCTTCCTCTCTCTCCGACTTAATATAAGGGCTTAAAATACAGTTATGGATCCTCTCATTCTATTCTATATACGATAACTCGTGTAAGGGAAAGCCAACCGGCAAGCTACAACTACTCCTACCAACTACTACAAAGGCAAAGCCAGTAATGAACTACCAGGTGACTGTATTGAATTCAACTCCTCCGCTCCGGTCTGAAACTCTGATAAGAATAAGAATAAGGGATACTAAAGAGAAGAGTCAAAGTAAAGAGATGCTTCATCGCAACACCGAGATCTTCGCTAATTACCTGTTTTTCTAGAAAATCAAAGACACTGCTTCCCTTTCTTTGTAATCTGACCGGCTTGGCACTGCTTCCTCAGCTTCTTATAAAGTTAAGATCTTCTAGATTAAACCCCAACTTGACTACCCTTAACTTCACATAAAGGTTGCCTTATTGCCCTAATTTGATAGCCCAACTCAATAAATCAGAGTTGTCAACTAATCTTTCGAGTAGCGGGGAACTCCTATTATGGCTAATTTCCCTATGCTATGAAACCGAGCTCCTTTACACCTTCGCATTCTATTCTGCTCTTCTATTCATTCTCTATCTATCCTGCTTACCGCTGACTTTGAGACAGCTACCGATGATTCTCTCGGAGACTACTTGAGAACAGGGTAACTGGCAATTCTTCACTTTAGAGCGCAGAGTCAATACGGAATTGATTATAGTGCGCAGAGGAAACTCCATTCTTTCATTTTATTCCCCAAACTCCATTCTAAGTATTAGTGTCATTCTAGTGTCATTCTATATACCACAGGCTAGGGAATCCTTATTTCTAGTGTCATTCTATTTTGACTTATTCTTATACTTAATACCAATACAGTGCTAGATCATACCCAAGTGTCATTCTATATACCACAGGCTAGGGAATCCTTATTTCTAGTGTCATTCTATTTTGACTTATTCTTATACTTAATACCAATACAGTGCTAGATCATACCCATAAATAAGGACTTGATAATAACTCGTACTAATGGAATTTTCCTTGCTAAGTGGTTAGTGGACTTTACTTAACACTCCTGTTACACTTGTCTAGTAGTTGCCAGTACTACCTGTATTCCACTCTAACTCGACTGGGGAACTGTTGAGACTTGCTATGAGTCAACAACTTGAGACTCCTCCACAACACCTGGGCTTCCATCTCAACTCTTCGACCCGCTTGCTACTGATTGACTTTCTAGGGCTAACCTTATTTCTGGATTTCTCTTAGTTGGTTTCTGTACAACCGGTTATCAAGTCCTTGTGTTAGCGATGAGAGAATTAGAGGTGTGTTGGCAATTAATGAAGTTGCGCTAAGTAAGAAACAAGTAACGCAAGGGAAGATGCCAGTGGTAGAGAACAGAACCAGCGCTCCGGTAAGATGTTATTTATACTAAAATATGCATTTCAAACAAGGGGGTCGGGGCCCACGTGGAAGTGTTTATAAGGGTTAGTTAACAGGCGTTAAACGCGGCAACTGATTAAATGCTCCGTGTTATTAGAGTTAAAGCAAGGTTAAGGTCACAGAATCAATGACTTTATCGAGTTGCTCAAACAGGACTTGCATCTTGCCACCGTTGTTGGAACTCTATCACAGGTTCTTGCGCTGGTGCTTGTTGGACTTGCATCTTGTTCTGTTGTTTCATGTTCTGTTCCAAAGCTGCTTACTAATGCTGTAGCGTAACTTGCTTACAGAGTTTACCACGATAGATTCATTTCTTCAACAATTACTAGATGATATGCTTGTTATAAGAGAGAAAATCTTACTTCTAAAATCTCTACGAAGACGGACGAAATCAGAGAAAAAAGGAGAGAGAGAGCCAGTTGTTTCATTCGTTGGCCCGGAACTAGGTAAAGCTCTATAATTGTAAGCGCAGGAAGCACAAATAAGGATCGTGTAAGCTTGGGTTAGCTGGAAGTTATGTAACGAGGCCCTGATTGCTTACCGTGTGAGCGCCCGGGAGAAGTCGGGTGAAACCTAGCCTAACCAAATGGCTATTTTAGGGGTGTGCAAGGAGACAGACCTCGAGCTACTAACAAGTCCGTCCTATAAATAAGGGGTCAGAACAAGAGGGGTCGGTAGTTAGCAGCGCAGCAACCAATCCACCTAAGGTAATCAATCAATCCCAGAGCCTCGGTGATTCGCGACGAAGATAATATTGGATCATGCGCACCCACCCAAAGATTCTAGCTGATAAGTCGATTGAGCCATTACTTTGATGCTCTACCTACTAGCCCTAAACAACGGCCAAGTTCAACAGGGACTCAAGAGGGTGCATGAAGCAGCTCCGGATGACTTAGCTCGATAAATCAAATAGTAAAGAAAGGGGAGCTGGACTCCCTGAACATTATAAGAAGGATTTCACCGACCTTCTTCTTTTTTCCCAAATCAATTCAGTCCTATCACAGTTAGTTGGGAAAGAAACGATTTATTAGCAATCCTCCTGACCTGAGGCGCATCGACCCGGATGGGATGGAAACTCGCCTATAAGCGGGAGTGCTAACTAGCAAGTCTTGATTGATCGAGACAAAGCCAAAGATATGGTGGTACTCTACTCTAGGGAGCTACTGGCTATGTGGGAAAAATATGACATCCTGATTTGGGAGGCAGGTGCCAAAGGCTTTGTTCGGTATGGAAGAGGCAACAGCTTTGGACGTTTCTGGTGAACTCGCCGGCAAAGCAAGGTACTCGTAAGGTCGCTGCGTCTACTCGATCGAACATGCTGAGGAAAATCCAAATCACTCACCAAGGTGATAGGAATGAATGCTCTTTAGAAACGGATGGTGTTTGAACCTTTTATGATCTATGGGGGCTATCTATTCTATTCTGTAAAGTGCTCCAATCCAATACAAGGCGCATGCATTGCTGCAGCAACAAGGAACAAACCAAACACCCATGCTATAATCTTAGCAACAGGGCTATACCTACGAATCCTTCCCTATTCCATGCTTTCGTCGCAGAAAAAAGTGCTTATTAAAGTAGATCGAGTCAGTCGAAGTCACCATAAGCAGTACAACCATCTTGGTCAAGTGGATTTCTAGAGTTATTTATATAGAGTTGCATTTCTCAAGTAGGTGAGGCAAACTCAGATATATCAGTATGTAGCCTTGGGAAGGCGTTTGTTTTCTAAGTAGTATGTGAGGCCTTTGGACGTCGCCGGTGAAAAAGGGGGGCTGCTTTCCAAGCTCAGCGACAAAGAAAGGAGGTAGGCAACCGGTAAGAATTCGAAGATTCTCTAATGTCAGTAGCACCGATGGTGGCGAAGACTATTGTGCATTCCGACTTGCAAGAACAGCACCGCGGACAGAAGGACAAATCCAAAACTTTATCTCTTCCTATAATGTCAGAGCCTTCCAAAACAGAAGTTTCCCGTGGTACTAGTGGACAGGAGAAGCATAAGTCAGGAACTTCATCTCTTCCAATATCATCGGATCCGTCCACAATAGCTCAACGAACTCAGGCCCAAACAAATCTCGCCACCAAGGATATTCTTCCTCAACAAACTCAGGCCGCAACAACCATCGCCAACAGGGATATTCTGTCTCAACAAACTCATGCCCCAACAAACCTCTCTAGCCAGGCTGCTCCAACAAGTACTAACCAGGATATTGTGCCGCAACAATCTTATTGTGCTTCAACAAACCCTCCTAATCAAGACCACATGATTCAAGGTATTTTAAAGTTTAAAAATCTGCAAGCTGTAGATGAAGTGGATAAATATAGGAATAAAGCCATAAAAGGTAAGGATATTGTGCGAGAGGAAAATACAAAACCAAAGGACAAGAAAAAGGATGGTACAGTCCATCCAAAGTCGTAGGATGAATACCTTACCACCTTTTTCATTTGTTTATTACTGATGAAGATAACATGCTGGAATGTTCGTGGACTTAATAAGCCTGAGAAATGTCGGGAGCTCAACAAAATAATCAAGTCTGCCGCATGTGATATTGTTATTCTAGTGGAAACGAAAATTAAACAATTGCGCGTTCAAGCTCAAAAGAATTTAATATGGCCGGACGCAGAACTGTATACCAATGACTCAAATGAAACTTTTGGTAGAATATGGGTCTTATGGCATCCTAACTCTATTAATGCTTGGTTTATTTCAACTACTGATCAATTCATTCATCTTAAGGTAGAGGACAAAAAGAATGGCTGTCAATTCAATTTCACTGGTATATATGCTTCAAACAGTATGCAAGAAAGAAATACTCTTTGGTCTGACCTGACTAATATCGCAAACGGCTGTCTTAATGTACCTTGGATTGTTCTTGGAGACTTTAATACTGTTCGGTACACAAATGAAAAAGAGGGGGGTAGACAACTTTCAGAAAGCCAGCTTCAAAGTTTTAATGATTACATTGACACTGCTGCATTGTTTGATATGAAATCTGTGGGTAATTGGCTCTCCTGGAGTAATCAAGGTGCTGCTAACAGAAAAATAATGGCTCGACTTGATAGGTGTTTGATAAATCATGAATGGCTAACAGTTTACCCAGATTCACTTCTTGAGTATGATACTCCTTTGTTTTCTGACCATTCTTTAATGTATATACACGCAGACAAAGCGACACCAAGAGGCAAGAAACCGTTTAGATTCTTTAACATGTGGAGTGCTCATCCTCAATTTCTTGATGTTATCAGATCTGCCTGGAATGTTAATGTGCATGGATCCCCCCCTTACATCTTATGTCAAAAACTCAAAGCCTGTAAAGCAGCACTAAAGGAGTGGAATACAAATACCTTTGGCAATATTACCACCAGAGTTCAATCTTGCAGAAAGGAACTATTGTCATTGCAACATGAGCTGCAACTTCAGCCAAATGATGAGAATATTATCTATAAAGAGACAAAAGCCAGAAATAACTTCATGCAAGCCTTAAAACAGGAGGAAAGTTTTGCAAAGCAGAAGTCTCGACAGCATTGGCTTACACTAGGGGATTCCAATACTAAATTTTTCTATGCTTCAATTGCTACTCGAAGGGCTATTAACCGTATCAGCAAATGCAGAGACAAAGATGATAATCTTATTGAGAATTTAGATGAGGTTAAAGCACACACAGAGCAATTTTTTTATTCCTTACTCAATCAAGCTGGGAAACCTAATAACATTCATGTGGAGCCGACTAGAAAACTTGATTCGGAGGCTATTTCAATCCTCAATGCCCCAATTACAGATGACGAAATTATATGTGTTATCTTTAAGTCACCAAAGCACAAAAGCCCAGGCCCAGATGGATTTCCAACTGAATTTTACCAAACTGCTTGGTCTATTATTGGAAATGATGTGATCAAGGCTTGCCAACATTTTTTCTCTTCAGGTCATATTCTTAGAGAGACGAATTGCACCTTTATTTCTTTAATTCCGAAGAATGCAGGGGCTGATTCACTAGAGAACTATCGACCTATATCATTATGCAACTTTATTTACAAGATCATCTCCAAAGTATTGGCAAATAGAATACAAAAGGTAATACACAAGATCATTAGCCCAAATCAAGCTGCTTTCATCAAAGGGAGAAGTATACATCATAACATTTTGCTTGCTAATGACTTGGTCAAAGATTTGCACTCAAAAGCAAGAGGGACGAAAATCTGTTTTAAAGCAGATTTACGGAAAGCCTTCGACAAGGTGATCCACTCTCTTCGTATCTCTTTACTATTGCGATGGAAGGACTTAGCTGTATGTTGGAACACGCAGTCTTGAATGGCAGCATTAAGGTACCCAATGCTGGTTCTATTCATATATCACACATAACATTTGCAGATGATTTACTTATCTTTCTTCAAAATGATCCAACTTCAGTAAAGAACCTGGCTACTATTATGAATGACTTTGGTATGGTTTCTGGACTTCAGTTAAATCATGCGAAAAGTAAAGTATATATGAGCCCTTACGTTGAGGATAAGGTCTTTATTGCACAAACTTTGGGGGTTAGTGAGGGAAGCCTGCTAGTTCCTTATTTGGGTCTCCCGCTCATATCTACAGGCATTCACAAAACCCACTGTCAGCCTATCCTGCAAAAAATAAAGAATAGAATTTCTTCTTGGAAAAATAGGCTTCTATCAAAAGCAGGACGACTCGAACTCATCCGTTCGGTATTGTACTCCTACTCTATATATTGGTGTAATGCATTTCTTCTGCCTGTTGGACTTCTCCAAGATATTGAACGGTTATTAATGAACTTCTTCTGGAATGGCACAAATGATAAGGCAATGCATATGGTAAATTGGGATAGCATTTGCAAACCGAAAGATGAAGGGGGGCTAAACTTGAGAAATACTAGAGATTGGAATCAAGCATGTCTGGTACAGCAATTGTGGAATCTTTTGCAAAATAAATGTTCCTTATGGTCACATTGGGTTTCTGCTAGGTATCTTTCAAAGGAATCAATCTGGGAAATTTCTACAAGAACATACCACTCTGCAGCTTGGAAAGGAATTTTAAAGGCAAGGAATTGGCTAATCAAACACATTTCTTATGCAATCTCTTCTGGAACTAGTACTAATATGTGGTACGATCCTTGGGTGAATGGGAAGAGTATATTTCAATTATATGGTGACAGAATACGAAAAGATCTTGGGGCTCCCAAAGATTGGAAGGTTTCCGAGTTCATTGCTAATGGTACCTGGTGTCTCCCTAATCCCATTTCTCCCGAGATGTTATCACTTTGGCCGACTATTATAGCTATTCCAATCAGGAACAACTCTTCAGATATACTTATTTGGCCTCATGACAATGGCAAATTTAGTGTCACATCCGCATGGAATCAAATTAGGCAAAGAAATAACAAGTGGATCCCAAGCAGTTGGACATGGGATCGACCGGGATCACAGAGACATTCCTTATGTACATGGCAGGCCCTTCTCAATAAACTACCTACAATAGACAATATGAAGAGAAGAGGTATCTATCATGTTAACCGATGCTCTCTTTGTATGCAACAAGAAGAAACTGTTGATCACCTCTATTTTGCTTGTGATTATACAAAATGGATATGGAAGGAGATTCTCCAGCGATTTGAACTCAATAGACTGCCGCAACCAAACTTGCATCAAGAACTAGGCGACCTCATGCAATGTTTCTCAAGAAAAGGGCCTCTCACACAACTGGTAAAGGTTACTTTCAGATGCACTATTTGGTGGATGTGGAAGGAGAGATGTAGCAGAATTTTTGAGTGTCACCACACAAACAACGCTCAGCTCTTGAAAGAGATTATTAGAGACTCAAGATCCTGTATGGAGCATGATCTCAAAACGGAGCACTTTACCCGAAGAGAAAAAGATATTTTTATCAAATTTAATTTTGCTATTAGCTAAAGATCTTGGGAATGATGTCAAATAATGTACCCACAGGTAGTTTTGATATATCTGGATAAACATTTTCTATGTTGGCTATAATTAGGAGTTATAGTCTACAGCATGTGTAGTCATAACTATCGCATTCGCACTCTATGAGTTACTTGGCTTTGTCTATAACTTGTATAGACAAAGCTATTTGTAGAAACTTACACATAATCAATTTACTTTTACTTACCAAAAAAAAAAAAAAAGAATTCGAAGATTGTATTTCTTATAAAAAAGGGGATCCGTTTTTCGAAGCATTAAAGTGGAAGAAGCTGTGTTAGAATATCTGGCATTTTGAGTTCCAAAGAGTATCTTCTCAGCTAAATAAGGAAGAAGTGATAATACCCTTTCTTTAGGATATATCAGAGCAATAGTACTATCAATTTAGATCACTAGGCGATACATCAAAAAGTGGTACCCTTTCTTTCACCAACATCTGGAATAAGGGCGCTTGATCGGGTAACTTGGGCTCGAAGGCCTTTAAGTGGTTCGCTTTGGAAACTTCTTTCATACCCAGTTTAGGCAATAATTTGTAATTTAGAAAAAGGGACTTGACCTAGTTCTACTCGGCATTTGGCTCATTTGCATTACTTGAAGCAGTTGACACTGGTTCCACTCAAGCTATTTAGCACACCAGTCCATGCTTGCTTTATCGCATTGCTCTGGGGTCATCCCTCTACCCTTCCTCCCGGTGCTGGTGATCCCCTTCTTGTCCTTGCTTTAGTTTGACACCTCTTTGTTTCCTTGCTTTAGTTTGACTCCTTTGTTGGCTCGATTGCATACTTTCAAATTGATTTCCTGAAGAGAGTACGTAGTTGATCGATCTCGGGATCGAGGAACTAACAACTAACCCTCGGAGAGAGGTAATATAGAAAGCCAAAGTGTGGGCCGGTAAGTAAGGGTTTGGATTTGCTTTTCTTTCCACTAAGCACAAGAAGCGTCATACTTGATCTTGACTATTGCCATGACTCCACTATAGTGATGGCACTAAAAAGCCTTCTTCGAAACCTATTGTTCGTTCACCCAGCCCTACCTACCTGCGCATAGAATTTGCCTCATTACCTGCTAGTACTAAAACTCCTTTCCTTTATCCTTCAGGTTAAACCGGCGGGGGGGCTTCCTTCCGACTATCCGGGTTAGGGTCTATGTAATTGAGCTCCTACTGCCTCCTAAATCCGAAAGCTCAGTCGATACAGAACTAATGCCAAATGGAAGAACTTATCTGCTTTTTTGGGGTGGGGAAGGTAAGTGTCTTCTTGGCAGAGGACTTTCATCACATTTCTATGCTTGCTGTCTGAGAAAGGAAATTCATTCAATCACAACCCTTCCATGCTTTCTTTTGGTCAATCTTTCAGCATTATCCTTTAGGTTGCTTGCCTCTCCTACGGCTTTGAACTTTCGAAAATCCTTTCTCTAGGTTAGGTGTGTATCCGACTAATATCTACTTGGAGCTCTAGGTCGATTGGACAGGTCTTCTTCCCTGTTATTTATGTCTCAATCTTACCATTGAGTCGGGTAGAGAAGCGACGCCTTTATTAGCTTGCGTTCTTCCACCTTTCTTCCCTCAATCTGCTCTTTTCTTTTCCATCTATTTCTTACCAGAAGTGCTTTATTAACCTTCTCTTTGTAGGGCGATAGGGGACCAGAACTTCTAATAAGCGGCTTGCTATTTTGCTTTGTTAGCTGGCCAGAACTTATAATAACCGGTTTGTCCTCTCGATGGGGGAATCCGTCTTTGTTAGCTGGGATGTATTCTTTGTCCTCTCTCTCGATGGGGGAGCACAGTCTATTTTGCTTTGTTAGCTCTCTGGCTTCGTTTGTAGATAGTTCCTTCGCGCTTGATTAGAGCCTATCTGATCTTAGGTGATTAGCTTCTTTCTGAAACATAAGTTGTTAATTAATCCCATCTTCTCTCGTATGACTGGGTTTTGTCTAGCCCGCTAAGCTCTATCTTCTCTCGTATAATTGGGTTTTGTCTAGCCCGCTAAGCAAAGTTAGGTTCGGCTAGTGCTTCCTTTCCTCAATAAATCTGTCTCTCGCTTCTAAAGCTCCTTCCTATAGGCCGAACGCCCACTACTTATTAGTACTAGGTCCGACGCTTGCTTTGTTCTCTGGCAATGGCAATCTAATCGTTTCGTTTCTTTTTCCTATTTTTGGGGCAGGGAAATCTCTCTCAGTAGTTGGGGTTTGTTTAGGCGAGTGGATGAAGTAGTAAACTAGAAGGAGGTCGATGCTTCTTTGGATTGGAAGCTTTCGGTTGCCTGGATTTACCCTATCTAGAAGAGCTCCCCTTCTTTGTAGGAATGGGCGAGAGATCGGAATAGCTGTGGTGCACTCTCTCTCTTGATCGGGGAAAGGAATAGAAGCAATTGAAGAAAAGAATCTAGTGACCTATCTATACTGCTTTTTTCGTGGGAAGGCATCTCTCTGGAGGGAGAGAGATCAGATCATTGCCTATCTGTCTAGTAGGAGCTGTTTTCAATAATAGGATTTTCCTTCGCAACTTATAAATACTTGCCCAACCACTTGAACCTTAACTCACCTCTAGACACAGCTCTATCTGTCCTGTCCTCTTCATCCTTTCTCTCTTCGTCAGGTTGAGCGAACAATGAGGCGAGGGCTCTTCCTTCTTTCTCCCATTCCGAGGGAACAGGCCCAGGCTTATCTCTCGTAGGGGATTCAATCTCTCTGTGGGAGTCAGCAGAAGCTCAATTCACATCGCCCCTCTCTGGGTTGAATTATTGATCCTGTAGCGATAAGGCAGAGAGGTGGGAAGGTCAAGGTACTCGGTTTGGGAAGATGCTTTACAGAAAGGAAGGAACTACATGGTAGTCGGCCATAGGCTCTAAGTTCAAAATACCTCTTTTCGGGTAGCAATCCAAAGAGTCAAGCGCCATAATACCAGATTCGCGGAGCTCTCAACTATCGATGAAAGGAAGCGGAATGTTCAACTAAGAGATCTATAAACTAAGAGATCTATCAAGGCCAGTGCCTTCAACAAACGGGTAAGACTATGCTCTTTAAAGAAGGGAGACTGAGTCCTCATGATATGAAGGCCTATTATTATATGATATATGAACCAAAGGACCCGGGGAAAGTGAGAGAGAGCCTAAATGGGAAGGCCCCTACGTAATCGATAAAGTATACGGAAAAGTATACCCTGTTCATCATCATGGACGATGAAGAAGTCATTCCTACTAATATAATAGAATATAATAATCATAATAATAGAATATAATAATCATAATAATCCTACTAATAGAATATAATATAATAATAGTATATTCCTGAACAAGCACTTTGAAGATCAGAAAAAGGCTCCCTGAGACTAGCCTAAACTATCCCATATCCCACACCATTAATTAATCTCCTAGCCCGCACACTAGCATCAACTCTTTCACTCAACTGACAAGACCAAGTCTCCAAAGCAATGATACTGCTCGACACGAGCCTAAACTCTTCACGGCAAAAGCAAACCTTTCTGAAAGCCAACATACGAGATGAGCGAAACTCAACACTTTGAAAAGCCAATAGATGGCCAACATACGAGACGAGCGAAACTCTTTACTCAGCCGATAGAAGGCAATAAATTCATTAATGGAAAAAGGGGAACTCAGACGCGAAGAATCCATCCCTACTCACTGAATAGAAAGGGCCGGGCACAAACTATTCCTAAGGCGAGAGCCATAACGGCCGTGGACTGAAGCCAATCATTCCTCTACTTTTGGGGGGCAGG
>LVTN01001010.1:95012-108884 GCA_001649415.1 Musa itinerans | reverse complement strand
GGTCTAGAGGTGCTTATTTGATTCTTAGGTTTGAAGCTACATTTTATTTGTTTTCCTAATTTACAAGCATCATACACATTATCTTCGACAAACTTGATATGAGGAATTCCTCTTACAAGTTCTTTGGATGAAATTTGGGTGATTAGTTTCATGCTAGCATGACCTAATCTCTTATGCCAAAGCCAAGCATCATCATTCAAAACCAAAAAACACATTTCATCGTGAAGATCATTGATGTCAATGGTGTATAGGACAGAGTTCGACCGAGCTCTGGCGGTACCACCGCCCAATCTGGGCGGTACGACCGCCTGATAGAGCTCGGAGACCGAGCTCTAGTGGTACCACCGCCTGATAGGGGCGGTACCACCGCCCAGAATTCCTGGGAGACCGAGTCTCCTAGGCGGTGCGACCGCCCATAAATCCTGGGAGACCGAGTCTCCTAGGAGGTGCCACTGTCGGCTAGGATTTTAGGGGCCGAATGAATTAGCCCATTCGGCCCAATTTGGGTCTGTTAAGGGCCCAGTTGGCCTCTAATTAAGTTAGTGAGATTACTTCCCAATCCTAACTTAATCTATACTCTAACTATGACAATTACAACATGATTACTGCAATTCTGTGTTCCGGTGCGTCAATCGCTCTTCCGGCGAGCTTCTAGTGAACTTCCGGCGAACATCCGATGAACTCTCGGCGATGCTCTAGCGGACTCCCGGTAAGCTCCTAGACTTCACGATGATCTTCTTGGTGAGTTCCGATGAGCTTCTATGGCAAGCTCCTGGACTTCTCGGATGGTTTCCGTAGAACTTTCGACGAACGTCCGGACTTCCGACAAACTCTCGTACTCCCAATGTGATCTTGATCTTGACTCCGGCACAACACCTGCTGCATGTCTTACTGCCATTGTAGTTAATCTTGCACACTTTTCTCAACATATAGATTAGATCAACAAATGACAATTGACTTCATCATCAAAATATGAGAATCAACAGGTTTGGGGTAGTATTGGGTATTGATTGGATTTACAAGTTCATATGTAAAGCCTATGGGAACTTGCCAACATGCCCAATACCCGATGAACAGTCTTTTGTGGACTTATGACTATATATTTGCCTTCTAAAGTCATTATTTTCTCCTTCCTCTTTTCTCTCTTGCACACCATATTTATTGAATTGCTTATAAAGCTATCCTCTTTATGAGATGTTAAGACTTAATCATTACTCGTTTTCAAAATTAATTAATTTATTTTTTTACAAGTTCTTAGGGACCCAAGTAAGGTTGCAACTATACTAACCCATTGCAAATGGATAACATAATAGTATCTCATGACTTAGGCAATTTCAACTAAGTCCATGACACTATGGTATTAGAGTGGGCAAGCAGTTTGAGCAAATATCGAAAGTTCACAATATTGCTATAGCGAAGAATTATGATAAATTGAGCGAGCAAAATGGGGCAAGCCAAACCATTGCCCCAAGTAGCCATAGGTGAGCTGTAAGTGCAAACTTGCTCTCAAGCTATTGGAGCAACTTAAGAGGAGCACGATAGCAAAACTGACAAGCAAGAATTTGGCTATTCTTCATAAGCGAAGGAAGAGTAATTTAGAGCACCGACTAGAAAAAAAAGCTATAAGGAGAGGCTTATAGTTGTAGAAACCTACCATGATATTCTCAAAGTGAGTATAGGCTTCTTGGGGTAGACAACTCATAAGAGGAGGTGGAATCTCGAATTGAATAGGTCGAGTCTTGAGTAGATCAATTGATGGAAGACACTAAAGACTCCGTGTAGCACCTACATGAAGCATGATAGAACTCATGTCCAGAATTATGTTGCTCATGAGGGCTCTTAATGTGGGAGAGAGCAACACTTGTGTTGCTCTATTACAAAATATGAGAGCACCCAAGCCACATTACTATGAAGTTGCCAAGGATGCAAAAGTGCTCAAGAATTTTTTGTTCGACATAGAACAATACTTCCATGCTACGAGGCTTGATTATGAAGAAACCAAAGTTTTGATGGCAACCATATATCTGAATGGGGATGCAAAACATTAATAATGAATATGCTGAAAAAAGATCCAACAAGGTCAATATCAAGTGGACACATTGGAGGACTTGAAATGACTGTTGAGAACTCAGTTCTTACCTAAAAATACTAAGTTTGTCTCAAGAAGGAAGCTAAGATAATTTCGCTAAAGCACTTTCATTTTTAAGACTATGTAAAATAGTTTTTAGAATTGATGATACACATACAAGATATGTCCAAGAAGGATAAGCTATTCAGCTTTCTCGATGACCTAAAGCCATAGGCATAATAGGAACTGCATCAAAGGAATGTCACTGATTTGGTTGGGGGAATCATAGTTATAGAAAGGCTCACCGACTTTGTTTCCTTAATTGACTCAGAAAAGAAGAAATAATCTTTAGGAAATCACCCATTTAAGAATTCTCAATGGAAGGACTGCAATCGAGCAAAAGAAAAAGTGTTCCTATAAAAGGGTCGAGTTTAAAAGGCAAAACCCAAAAACCTAACATATGTTTTTTATGTAGAGGACCACACATGGTGAGAGAGTGCCCATAAAAGCAAGCATTTAATATGTTGATAGCATTAATCCATTCCCTTAGATCTGACAAGAGTAAGGCCATCACCCTTAGTTTGAGTAGTTCAGAATCTAGTAGCGACGTTGAGGAGTCACAAGGACCTTAGATGGAAGTAATATATTTGTTAAATACATTTAGGGATCAGTAAAGGAGAACATGAAGATAAAGTTGTAAGGAAATCTAGGGTGATATCACATGTATAGAAGAAGAATAAAAAAACAAAAATCCTAGATTTCTTAAAAGGTGTTTATCGTCCTGCGAAGATTGGTGTGCAAAAACTCACAAAATCGAAAACTACATATAAGATAGTTATTTTATCTAGGGACATCATATATCCCTAAAATCCTATATATCTATGGGAGAGGATGAAGGAGATCAAGTATCCTCCTCGCTAGTGGTGATCCACACGACAAGGGCTGCAAAGACGTGTTAGGATCAAGAGCGGCACTAAGAGGGGGGGTAAATTAGTGTAGCGAAAAAAATCATCGATTTTGTAAACTTTCATATGACAAAACCAATTTCAGAAATGTGTTTAACTTAAAAACCCATTCGTAAGTATAGTGAAAGTAGTAAGCAAGTAAGACAGTTTGCAGGAAAGGTAAATTGCATAACTAGAAATACAAATCGATTTATAGTGGTTTGATCGATGTGACCTACGATCCACTTTCGATTCCTCCTCCGTTGAGGTCATCGGTGTCCACTAATGGTCTTTCTTCAATGGGCAAAGACAAATCACCCTCTTTACAACACTTTCTCCTTTTCATAGGTTTAGGAGAGAACCCTTGTAAGCCTCATATCTCTCTTGAATGATCACAAAACTTAGAAAGGGAGAAGGAGGACTCTTAGCAATTTTACAACACTTTTAACACCCCAAGACTTCAAGATATTATTCATACTTTCGTTGCCTTTCATGCAGAAAAGGGTGGGGTATATATAGGCCCCAATGGCTTCAAAATTAGAGCAAAAAAGTATCTCATCATGGATTTTCGGGGTACTGGCGGGACCACCACCATTATTGGGTGGTACTGCCACTTGCAAACTAACCCTGGGTGGTACGACTACCTAATAGAGCTCGGAGACTAAGCTCTAACGGTACCATCGCTTGACAGCATTAACTGCCAATGGTACCACCGCCCAGACCATTTGGGAGACCATTCCCTGGGCGGTTCCACCGTTAGACATGGTCCAGCTACCTGGTTGGGCCTTGAGTTCAACCTAAACCAGTCTAATTACGGGCCCAATTGGCCCTTAACAGAGTTAGTGGGATTACCTTTCAAATCTAAACCTAATTATGTACTAACTACGATTATTAAAGCATACACTAAGCAAATCAAGTCCGGTTAGTCTAGGTTTCTTCTAGCGATCTTCCGACAAACTTCCAATGATCTCTTGGCAATGTTCCAGCAGACTCCCAACAAGCTCCTGGACTTTACGATGATCTTTTTGGCGAGTTCTGACAAGCTTTTTTGGCAAGCTCTTGGACTTCTTGGTCAATTCCGGCAGAACTTTCGATGAACGTCCGGACTTCCGATGAACTCTCGAACTACCAACAAATTCTCGATCTTGAATCCGACACTTCGTTTTGCTTTATACCTTGATTGCTATCGTAGTTAATCCTGCACACTTTTCTTAACATATGGATTAGGTCAATAATTTATCAATTGATTTCATCATCAAAATCCGAGATTCAACAATCTCCCCCTTTTTGATGATGACAATCAATTGATGACGGAGTTAACCTTAACTCCCCCTATCTATATGCCATACTTGTGAAAAGACACTCTTGAATTCAAGCATCAAACCGATAAGTTATGCATATCATGATACTTATCATGATTTACCAATTCAAAATACGATACCATATTTTTATCAATAAAAATGATGTCAAGGCATGACATCCATTTCTAAGTCCAATGATGATAGACAATCAACATTTTCAAGTATGATAGGAATATGAAATTTAGCAAAATGATAATTCACGATAAAAGATGACAATTCATCATTCCGAGGCATGATATCAATTGTAAATAGCATGATAAATTCGATACCTCATCATAATGATAAACATTTATCAAGCATGATTTTAAGAATAAACAATTTCAAGTATCGAGTCCATATTACGATAGAAATCAATCATACTTTTATGTATTTGACAAAACTAGTCATATTTCATAATACATTCAAGCATGTATGATTCATTTTTCACATTGTCACCAATTTGCCACATTTCTCCCCCTTTGTCATTAACAAAAAGGAAATCATTCAACAAGGCAAGTGTTAAAAAAATATTCAAGTAAGTTCAACACCAATTTATCCAAGTTAGCAAAAATGAGAAGTCAAGCAAAAGCTTTGCATGATAACTACTTTTTGATAAGCTAACATTTTTACTTTGGATGCGCAAAAGCTTTTTGGTTCTTCTTGCAAGTTTCTTTCTTCCTTTGTCATAAAAATAAGAAGAAGAGGAAGAAGGGTAAGGAAGGAATTCATTAAGAACCAGGTTCATGAAAGGATTTGATCTAAGTCAAATGAAAATAAATGAGTTTCATTGGATCAAGCTTTTAGATCAACAAGGAGAAGGGATTCATAAAAAGGATCAAGATATCTACACGAATTCAATTCTCCATTTTTGCAAGTGATCATCACATATTAAAAATTCATAAAATTCTTTTTTCATAAGAAGAGTAAGGAAGAATTCATGGAAAATGAGCATCATATAAAAAATAAAACTTCATAAATCAAATCCATTTATCATTAAAAATTCACAAGAGTGAAATCCATGAGAGATGTATTTTTCAATGAATTCTATGAGTGAAAGGACTAAGTGTATTAAAAATCATTAAGTGATGGAACAAGGGTATGAAATAAATTTGATACCAAGTAAATTGATATTCCGAATTTCATGAAAGCCTTATTTATGAAATGAAATAATTTCATGAAAGCTTTTACAAAATAAATCGAGAAAGTCCGAAAACAATATATAACAAACTCATGCATTCGGACAATTTAACATCCCTAACTCTCTTATAATAAAATCAATTTGTAAATACCAAAATTAAATATTTTCTTAAAACATTCTTAGAAAGAAAATCAATAAATTCAAAGAATGTATGAAGAAATTTATGCATTCAAAAGATTTATCAAGTCTAATTCTGAGGGTGATGCAAGCATTAAGCACATCATAATATTGAAAAGAATGTAGGAAGTATGGTGTATTAAAGAGTACAACTCATCATGGTACATTTTAGGTCTCTACTCCCTTTTATCAGCAAAAAGAAATACATAATCTATTCAGATGGTAGTAAATCAAAATGCCTAAACAATGTATTCAGTTGCTGACAAATTTGCTGCGTCTCGGTTAAAATCTGATTTTGAGGTAGTTCAATTTGTTCTTAACGTAGATCAATTCGAACCAGTTGGGTCACTATTGGATCGGCAGATGAGGAGGGTGCTTGCTTTGTTGGAAGTGCTGCCTCAAGGGGACTAGTAGAAGGAGAATGACTTTCCCTATAGATAGGTATTTCTGGTTCTAGTTCAGGTGGGGGAGGTTCAGTCCTCCTAGGTAGTCTAATCCACATTCTATTTCTTACTACACATCTTAACCTTCTTAATATGTTTCTATTGATGACATTGAATCGATATAGTTTTAATGTTTCTTCATCAAATGGAATAACATTGTTCCTAATTCCATTTGACTAACTTTATCATGTTGGTATTGTTTTGAAAGTAGGATACTTGTCACTATGTGATGTAGCAATTTTGTGCTAAAGGGTAGCAAATGTTCACAACTTTTTGAAATGATTGAAAGATTTGGGTTCCCAAAGATGGTTCATAATGCCTCAGAATACGTAACCCCAACCGATTCTTCATCCCATAGCCCTCTAAAGTAGCAACATCTTCTTTTCTTAGGAATTCCTATAAGGCTACAAATTACACTATCCGTGATGGGTATGTGATGCCCTAAGAGATAAGTGGATACCCTATCATTTTCATCTACTTGCATATTGTTGTAAAATAACCGAATTAGTCTAGGATAAATGGGTTCACTTATTTGGAGGATTGGAAGGACATCTAAGTTGGCAAACAATTGAATTAGTTCTAAATTACCCAATTCTTCTAGATCTATATATTTTTCCTTATGAACACTTCTAGATTCAAAAGTTGAGAATTTAAGGGCATGTTGGGGGGAATCAAAAAGTGTGGAGTCATAGGTTTCATCTACTCTCCTCTTTCCTTTGTCCCTTGAGGATCTTCTAGATGCCATGGAACTACACATATTATTAATGAGAAAACTATAAGAAGCCAGGTCTAAAAATTGAGAGAAAAGTTTTTGAGTATTACCCTTGTAGTGATCTCTTGAAAAGTTGAGATTGATCTTTTGATTCACAAGAGATGAGGGTTTTCTTGAGTTTCTAGAGGAAGAGTAAGGAGATTGAGAGGTGGAGAAGGTTTTAGAGGTGTGGTGAAGAGATCTAGGAAGGCTTGGGGGCGGTTCTACCATCGGCCCTAAAAGCACTTTTATAGGGCAGAGTTGCAGGCAGTGCTGTCACCAGCTAGGCGGTGCCATCGCCTACAACTAGTGCTTACTGGCAGTGCTACCGCCAGTCCAGCAGTGCCACCACTACTGCACTGAATTCCTTAATCTAATTATTTTCTTTGTCTAGCATCATTGCTTTTCTTTCGAGATATAGCAAACAAGTAATCTTGCCTCCTTTACTAAGCAAGATCATAGTCAATTTGTGGTGTGAATGCTTATTTAAATAAATATCAAATCATTTTGAAGTTTTAACTTTCGTAGGAATATGATTAGTTCAAACAAATGATCAGTTCAAACAAATGATCCATGGATCGGATCTCTTAGTTTTGGTAAATTACAAAGAGAGGTAACAAGAGTAAACAATCTCGAAAAAGAAGACCCAATTTTCAAAATTCGAGAAATCTAGAGAATATAAGAGGGGAACTCATGCATAAGAGTTCTCAATTTTTTGAGAAATCAAAATCAAATGTTTATCACGTAATTCCAAAACATATGATGTCAAATAATCATTGCATCATCAAGTTAACTAGCATGATCTTATTGAATATAAAGTGTCTTCAAACATTTTGTAATCGATAGTTCTAATTCTAATGATCTTTCCTTTATTGTTTTAGCTAAAGAGCTTTATGGGATAATTTGGATCACGGTCATAAGTGTTGAGCATCCACTATCAACATATTATTTTTGCTCCTACCTTGTGATGATAAATATTTCTACAAGAAAGGGCGTTTTCTTTTAGGTACCCATTTTACCTTGGGTACCTCAAAAATCGATCTACTTAATTTATCATTTTGCATACAGTTTATGGTTCCTTTAGGAACCTAAATCAATTTGTGTGGACTATATCTCTTAAATGGACATTTATAAGCATGCCCGAGTTTGCAACAAAAGTTGCATTTGGCGTGGGGTGATACATGCAAGGTAGGGCCTTTAACAAAGGTGGTTGGATTTGCTAGTCGTAGGTTCCCTACAAACCAATCATATGAGTGATGGCACGTGTGACTTGACACGTAGTCTTTTTGCTTATTATTATTATCTGGCATTTTATCACTTTATATTGACTATTGCTTGAATATATTGTGATGTCCATGGATCTGTACAATGGGAATTGGATCATGATGAGATCACGATAATGAGACTGATTTGCCTTTAAACACAGATCCTAAATAATCTGGGTCATAGGTTACTCGAGAGGGACATCGAGATAATGGGATAGACTAGTGTGCTGTATACCCATCCATATGATAGATGCAGCTAGTCTTATAGCTGCTTGTGTGGGGATATTAGAGATACAATATAGTTGCTCATTGGAGAATGAGTTCACTGATTGATCTGCTTACAAAATGTTGGATAGTTGATGATGCCTTATTGTTAGAGAGCGATTCCGTAGTCCTAGTGGTGTATTTGGTCTTTAGACTTAAGACACTAAGGATGTATTGTATGAGTACTCCATTCTTTGATACCAGACTTAGGTATGGAGGTTCCATATCTAGTACAACCAATCAGCGAGAGTGGAAGCCAATCTTACGAGGACTATTGAGTGTCAATAGAGGATCATTCACTCTCGGTATCATGAGAAGAATATCCCATGTGTTTTTGCTTAGAAAAATCCCTGGCCAAGGTCATTCAGATTGAGAGAGAAAGAGTTCTTCAGGAGAATCCGATTAGAGTGAGACTCGATTAGAAACCGTATGGGTTTGATAGCACCATGCCCGGTATATGATCTTTGGGATATTAGGTGAATAAGGGATTATAGGTACATGGTAACTAAGGACAGATAGGTCCAATGGATTAGATTCCCCTGCATCATATGGGGACTATGGCGTAGTGGCCTAGTATGTCCGTAGTCGATGAGTCGAATGAATTATTATGGAGATAATAATTCACTGAAGCAGAAGGAGTTCTGATAGGTATAACTAACGACCAGCTCGATATTAGGCCTAGAGGGTCACACATATATGATAGGTGTTTCGATGAGCAGAGGTTTAGATATGAGATATCCGCCGGAACCCCTATCTTATTGGATATCCAATAAACCCCTGAATTATTGGATCCTATGGATGAGATCCAATAAGAGCCTATGAGAGATTATTAAATAGAGATCTACTAATCTAAGAGGCTTGGGTAGTTGGATGAAGATCCGATACCCAATAGGGTAGGATCTATTAGGGTTAAGTTGATAGGGGACCTCTATAAATAGGAGAGAACTAGTGGTTCATAGACTAAAGCTTTTGGTTGTCTCTCCTATTCTCCTCCCCCCTCTCTACCTCAAAGCAAGTCTAAAGTTTTGAGGAGCATCGTCATAGCCCCTATTGTGTGAATCATCGCTAGAGAGGAGGACGCTTGACTTTCTTCACCCTCTCCTAGAGATATGCAAGGATTTAGGGATATACGATCTCCCTAGGTGACACAATCTATCTTATACACAGTTTTAAGTTTCACAGATTTTTGTGTACCAATTTTCGCACAATGACGAACACATATTTGAGAATTTGGGGATTTTGTTTTTCTATTCTTTTGCTGCGCATGTGATGTTACCCTCAAGATTTCTCAATAGGATTTTGGTGAGAGCTACTCACAAATCCGATTCCACCTCTTCTATGAATGTGACCCTTATTGGTAAGGATCATGTTCAAGGACTTGCTATCTCAAAATTTTCTAAAGTTTCTTTGAGTAACAAGTTTTCCTCCTTAAGTGCCTCTTAGTGTTCACACTTAGTGCATGGAGGCAAAGAAGGATTATCATGTTTAAAATTTTCAAAATTAGTATTTAAAAGGGTGTATGCTCCTTTTTCAAAGAATTATACTTTTTACTCAAAGTTCTACATTCATTAAACAATTCATGAAAAGCACTTAAAAGCTCATCGAAAGATAAATTTGCATCAAATGAACTACTTACCTCATCTCCGATAGCCATTAGTGCATAGTTGGGGACATTCGCTTTTAAAATGTTCTGGCTTCTTACATTCGTAGTATATAATTTATTCTTTCTTGGGTTCAATTTCATTTTTAGTGTCATTTTTAAATTTATTTCCTTTTATGAATTTTTTGAACTTTCTTATCAAGAGTGTCAAGTCATCATCATAGTCCTCATCACTTGAATTTTCTTTCAAGTGGTCTTCATGAGTTCTTAGTGTCATATTCTTTTTATTTTTTGGAAGGTTGTTCTCAAGCTCTTCATGAGCATTGCAAGTCATTTCGTAGGTCATCAAAGACCTAATAAGTTCTTCAAGCAGAAAGTTGTTCAAATCCTTGGCCTCTTGAATGACCATTACTTTAGGGTCCCAACTCTTTGGAAGGGGTCTCAATATTTTATTAACAAGTTCAAAATTAGAAAATCTTTTACCAAGTCCTTTTAGACCATTGATAACATCCATAAACCGGTTGTATATGTCTCCAATGGTCTCACTTGGTTTCATCCGAAACAAGTCATAAGTTTGGACTAAAAGATTAATTTTGGACTCCTTTACTCTACTAGTGCCCTCATGAGTGATTTCAAGTGTATGCTAAATATCGAAAGCCATTTCATAAATAGGCACTTGATTGAACTCGTTTTTATCTAAAGCACAAAACAAGACATTTATAGCCTTGGCATTTAAAGTAAAAGTCTTCTTCAACTCATTCCAATCGATTATTGGAAAAGAAGACTTTTGAAAACCATTTTCTATAATGTTCCATAACTCAAAATCCATAGAAATCAGAAAAATCCTCATTCTAGTCTTTCCAAAGGTGTAATTCGTGCCATTAAACATGGGTGGACGTGTAATTGAGTGACACTCTTGGTTGTTGGCAAATGCCATCTCTCTTAAGTTTTAAACCAAAATGAGAGTGACCTTGCTCTGATACTAATTGTTAGGATCAAGAGCGGCACTAAGAAGGGGGGTAAATTAGTATAGCGAAAAAAATCATCGATTTTATAAACTTTCGTACGATAAAACTGATTTCAGAAATGCGTTTAACTTGAAAGCTCATTCGTAAGTGTAGTGAAAGTAGTAAATAAGAAGGTAGTTTGCAGTAAAGGTAAATTGCACAAATAGAAATGCAAACCGATTTATAGTGGTTCGGTCGATGTAACCTACATCTACTTTTGATTCCTCCTCCGTTGATGTCACCGACGTCCACTAATGGTCTTCCTTCAATGGGCGAAGACAAACCACCCTCTTTACATTTCTTTTTCCTTCTCCCCGGTTTAGGAGAGAACCCTTACAAGCCTCACACCTCTCTTGAATGATCATAAAACTTAGAAAGGGAGGACTCTTAGCAATTTTACAACGTTTTTAACACCCCAAGACTTCAAGATATTGTTCATACATTCATTGCCTTTCATACAGAAAAGGGTGGGATATTTATATGCCCCAATGGCTTCAAAATTAGAGCAAAAAAATGTCTCATCCCAGATTTTTGGGGTACTGGCAGTACCACCACTTGCAGATTGACACTAGGTGATACCACCGCTCAGTTTGGACAATACGATCTCCTGACAGAGCTTGAAGATTGAGCTTTGGCGGTACCACCGCTTGACAGGGCGGTACCATCGCCTGACAGCATTAACTGCTAATGGTGCCATCGCCCAGTCTAGGCGATACCACTTGTTGGGAAATCTTGGGGGCGACATCACATACGTAGTGGAAGAATAGAAAATAAAATCCCCAAATCCCAAAGATATGTTCGAAATTGTGCGAAGATTGGTGCGCAAAAATCTACGAAATAGAAAACCATGTGTGAGATAGATTGTGTTATCTAGGGAGATCGTATATCCCTAAATCCCTACAGATCTATAGGAGAGGGTAAATGAGGTCAAGCGCCCTCCTCTCTAGCGGTGATCCACACAATAGGGTTGCGATGATGCTCCTCAAAACTCCAAGCCTACTCTAAGGTGAAGAGGGGGAGGAGAATAGGAGAGGAAGCAAAAGGCTCTCGCCTATGAACCACTGAATTCCTCCTATTTATAGAGGTCCCCTGTCAACTTAACCCTAATGGATCATCCCCTATTGGGTATTGGATCTCCATCCAACTACCCAAGCCTCTTAGATTAGTGGATCTCTATCCAATAATCTCTCATGGGCTCTTATTGGATCTCATCCATAGGATCCAATAATTCATGGGCTTATTGGATATCCAATAAGATAAGGGGTTTCGACGGATATCTCATATCCGAACCTCTACTCATCGCAATGCCTACCATATGTGTGTGACCCTCTAGGCCCAATATCGAGCTGGCCGTGAGTCATACTTGTCAGAACTCCTTCTGGCTCAGTGAATTATTATCTTTATAATAATTCACTCGACTCATCGATTACGGACGTACTATGCCACTACGCCGCAGTCCCCAAACGATACAAGGGAATCCAATCCATTAAACTTGTCTACCCTCAGTTACCATGTACCTATAGTCCCTCATCTATCTAATATTCCATAGACCGTATACCGGGTATAGTGCTGTTAGACCCATACGGTTTCTACTCGAGTCTCACTCTAATCGGATTCTCCCGGAGAACTCTTTCTCTCTCAATCCGAATGACCCTGGCTAGGGATTTGTCTAAGCAAGAATGTAACACCCCTGATTAGTCACACATCGAAAGTGGGCAAGATTAAGATTGGCTTATAAGGGTTTGATGAGTGCATTACTATCAACTTCAGCTTAAGCATTTTGATCACTTAACTTAAAGCCAATCACCTATGGGTCTGATGGGGACCTATGTGTCTGATCCCCATCAGACCCATATGACACTCAAAGACAATCCGAGATAACGATTTTGTTCGAACTAAACTCACTCCCTTACTAAGAGAGCTATGCAATATCTTTTAGCTTCTGATCTAGCTTTTGCTTGAACAAAGAGAGGAGATAAGGCTTCTTAATATAATAACACTGGGAATAGTCCTATTCTCGTCGCCAACACCCATTCGCACTACGGAATCTCTAGCTTCTAAAACCGCTTATGCAGCTTACTTGTTCGGTTTTGCATCTCTATCAGCTTATTTTCCTAGTAAGATTATTGACTACTAACTTGACTCACTCCTTTAGATCAAGATGTCATCCATATATAACACCAAGAAGGTGATAGCACTCCCACTTACCTTCCTGTACACATTCGGGCTGTATCGTATACATCTCCTCGAGGTTGCTATTGAGGAATGCGATTTTCACGTCTATCTATCAGATCTCATAATTATAGTGTGTGTGATTTTCAGGTCTATCTACCAGATCTCATAATCATAGTGTGTTACAATAGCCAATAGAATTCGGATGGATTTTAGCATGGCTACGAGTGAGAAGGTTTCATCATAGTCAACACACTGCCTTTGACGATACCCCTTAGCCACTAGCCTTGCTTTATTGGTTTCTACCTTTCCATCTACTTCGATCTTTTTCTTAAGGATCCACTTGTAACCGATGGGTACAATACCCTCGGGCACATCAACTAGGTTCCAAACCTTGTTGGAATACATGGAATCTATCTCAGAATTTATGGCTTCTTACTACTTCCCGGAGTCTATTCTCATAATAGCTTCCTCGTAGGTCTGAGGATCAATATCCTCAACATCCTCTTCTCCAATATGTCCCATATATATCTCAGGAGGATGGGATACTCTATCAGACCTACGTAAAGTTGAAACTTGTGTGTTAGGTACCTGAACAGACTCGGGTTGTAGAGTGGTGCTTAAGTTAAGTTCCCCAACCTTGCTCAACTCTATCATGCTCCCACTATCTCTGCCAAGAATGTATTCATTCTCAAGGAACACT
>LVTN01001010.1:53645-91333 GCA_001649415.1 Musa itinerans | reverse complement strand
GATTAATCAGTGAACTCATTCCCCAATGAGCACCTGTATTGTATCCCTAGTGTTTCCACACGAGCAGCTATGAGACCAGCTTCATCCATCATATGGACGAGTATACAACACACTAGTCTGTCCGGTTATCTCGATGTCCCTCTCAAGTAACCTATGACCGGGATTATTTAGGATCTGTGTTTAAAGGCGAATCGGTCTCATTATCGTGATCTCATCATGATACGATTCCCATTGCACAGATCCAAGGACATCACAATATATATATATGCATATATGCAACAAGCAATATAAAGTGATAAATGCTAAAATATAATAAGCAAAAAGATTGCATGTCAAGTCATACGCGTCATCACTCACATGATTGGCTTATAGGGCACATATGACTAGCACCATCGCCCAAACCACCTAGGAGACCGTTCCCTGAGTGGTTCCACCGTAAAGTCTGGCGGTGCCACCACCATACAGGGTCCAACTACTTGGTTGGGCCTTGAGTCCGACCCAAATCAATCCAATTACGGGCCCAGTTGGCCCCTAACAAAGTTAGTGGGATTACCTCTCAAATCTAACCCTAATTATATGCTAACTATGATTCATAAGGCATACACTAAGCAAATCAAGCCCAGTTAGTCTAGGTTTCTTCTAGTGAGCTTCCGATGATCTTCTGACAAACTTCTAACAATCTCTCGAGAATGTTCTAACATACTCTCGTCAAGCTCATGGACTTCTCGGTCAATTTTAGTAGAACTTCCAACGAACGTCCGGACTTCCGATGAACTCTCGAACTCCCAACGAATCTCGATCTTGACTCCGACACTTCATTTTGTTTTATGCCTTGATTGCTATCGTAGTTAATCATGCACACTTATGGCCCTTTGGTTCTCCCATATTTATAGAGGTCTCCTATCAACTTAACCCTAATGAATCTTGCCCTATTGAGTACTGGATCTCCATCCAACTACCCAAGCCTCTTAGATTAGTGGATCTCTATCTAATAATATCTTATTAGCTCTTATAGGATCTCATCCATAGGATCTAATAATTCAAGGGCTTATTAGATATCTAATAAGATAGGGACTTCGGCGGATATCTCATATCTGAATCTTTACTCGTCGCAACACTTACCATATATGTGTGACCCTCTAGGCCCAATATCGAGTTGACAATGAGTCATACCTATCAGAACTTCTTTTGGCTCAGTGAATTATTATCTCCATAATAATTCACTCGACTCATCGACTACGGACGTATTAGGTCAGTACACTGCAATCCTTACACTATACAGGAGAATCCAATCTATTAGACCTATCTATTTTTAGTTATTGTGTATCTATAATACATCACCCATTTAATATCCCAAAGACTGTATTTCAAACATAGTATTGTTAGGCCCATATGGTTTCTACTCGAGTCTCGCTCTAATCAGATTCTCCCATAGAACTCTCTCTCTAAATCCGAGTGACCCTAGCTAGAGATTTATTTGAGTAAGAACATATGGGATATTCCTCTCATGATATTGAGAACAGATGATCCTTTATTGATACTTAATAGCCCTCGTACGATTGGCTGCCTCTCTTGATAACCTATTGTACTAGATCTAGAACTTCCAGACCTATAATTTTGGTATTAAAGAGTTGAGTACTCATATAGGACATCCTTGGTATCTTAAGTTTAAAGACCATATATACCATTGGACGACTAAATTGTTGTTTAACAATGAGATATCAACAACCATCCAGCATTTTGTGAGCAGATCAACCAGTAAACTCATTCTCCAATGAGCACTTGCATTGTATCCCTACTATCCCCACATGAGCATTTATGAGACCAGCCGCCTCCATCATATGAACGAGTATACAGTACACTAGTTTGTCTAATTATCTCAATATCCCTTTTGAGTAACTTATGACTGAGATTATTTAGGGTCTGTGTTTAAAGGTGAATCGGTCTTATTATCGTGATCTCATTATGATCTGATTCTCATTGCACAGGTCTATGGACATCACAATATACACATGCAACAAGCAATATAAAGTGAGAAAATATTATAATAATAATAAGAAAAAAGATTACATGTCTTGTCACACGTGCTATCACTCACGTGATTAGCTTGTAGGGCACCTATGACTAGCAAAAGCAATAGAAAGTAGAGAGCAATAAGCTGATATATGTGGACATCAAGCTAGATGACCAACATGTTATGCGATGGTGGACACAAGCACTACCCACAATTTCATTACTAATCGAGAAGCAAGGCGACTTGGGCTGAACCGAAAGAAACGCCCAAGTTAGGTGAAGGTTGTGAACTTAAAGGCTAAGCAGATCTCTGGGCTAGCAAAGAGGGTTCCTATCAAAATTGAGATGTGGAGCGGAAGCACAAATATGATGGCGGTGTCACTAGATGACTTTTAAGTGATCCTTGGATTGGAGTTCATGCATGCGGTGAAGTTGGTGTCAATGTCGTTCCTAAACTCTCCATGTCTGATAGGAGATGATGACCCCTACGTGGTTCTAATTTATCGAGGAGGAACTAAGGAACCATAATAAATATCAACTTTAAAACTGAAGAAGGGGGTGTGAAAATGTAAATTAACTTTCATTATTGCAATAAAGCTAGAGTTGTTAGGAAATCTGGATAGAGCGTCACATGCATAGAGGAAGAACAAAAAATAAAAAACCTAAATTTCTTAAGAAAAATATCTTATCGTCATGTAATGATTGGAGCGCTAAAAGTCGTAAAACCGAAAATTATGCATATCATATGAGATGTGTTATATAAGGAGATCGTATATCCCTAAAAAATCTTAGATTTGTAGTAGAGGATGAAGGAGGTCAACTGTCCTCCTCTCTACTAGTGATCCACATGGTAGATGCGACGTTGACACTCCTCAAATCGTAACATGATTTTCTTCTTCACGCGCACCACGAAGGCTACACTATGATCAGGAAGGGGGTGGCCCTTCTTACTATCCACACACCCCAAACTAGGGTTATTGGTTGAGGGGGAGAGGAGAGGGAGGAGAATAGGAGGGGCAACCAAGAGGAGACCAACTTATGCCACTTAACCCTAATAGATCCTGCCCTATTGGGTATTTGATCTCTATCCAATCACTTAAGCCTCTTGGATTAATATATCTCTATCCATTAATCTCTATTTACTCTTATTGGGTATCACCCAAAAGATCTAATAATTAAGGGGCTTATTGGATATCCAATAAGATAGAGTCTCTAATAGATATCTTATATTCGAACCTCTACTCGTCGCAACACCTACCATATATGTGTGACCCTCTAGGCCCAATATCGAGTTGGCTATAAGTCATACCTATCAGAACTCATTCTGACTCAGTGAATTATTATCTCTATAATAATTTACACGACTCATCGACTATGGACATATTAGGCCACTATGCCATAGTCCCTAGACATGCCATTGTGATATACAATGGAATCCAATCCATTGGATATATCTATCCTTAGTTACCATGTATCTATAGTCTCTCATCCATCTAATATCCTAGAGACCATATATCGGGCATGGTGTTGTCAGGCCCATACAAAATTTACTCAAGTCTCGCTCTAATCGGATTCTCCCGGAGAACTCTTTATCTCTCAATCTGAATGACCCTAGCCATGAATTTGCTTGAGCAAGAATATATATGATATTCCTCTCATGACACCAAGAGTGGATGATCCTCTATCGACACTCAATTACTCTCGTAAGTTTGGCTATCATTCCCGATAATTGGTTGTGTTAGATTTGGAACTTTCAAACCTATAAGTCTGATATCAAAGAGTTAAGTACTTATACAAGATATCATTGGTATATCAAGTCTAAGGACCAAACACATAATTGAGACCATAGAATTACTATCTAACAATGAGGTATTATCAACCATCCAACAGTCCGTAAGCGGTTCAATCAGTGAACTCATTCTCTAATGAGCACTTGTACTGTATCCCTAATATCCCTACATGAGTAGTTATGAGACCAACCACCTCCATCATACAAATAGGCACACAATATACAAGTCTATCTGATTATCTTGATATCCTTTTCGAGTAACCTATGATCGAGATTATTTAGGGTCTATGTTTGAAGGTGAATTGGTCTCATTATGATTTGATTTCCATCGTACAGATCCATGGACATCACAATATATGTAATATGTAATATAAAGTGAGAAAATATCAATAATAATAAGCAAATAGATTATGTAGCGTGTTATATGTGTCATCACTCATGTGATTGGCTTGCAGGGCACTTATGACTATAAGAGCCACTTGATGTGGAGGCCAGTCATGAATCTGGTATGGTGGTAGATGTTTTAAAGGAGTTTATAAATATTATGCCACTCAAGTAGCCAAAAACTTTATTGCCACGCAGAGGTGTGGATCATCACATCAAGTTGGAGCTAGAAGTGAAGCCTCCAATGAGACCACTATATCACATAGCCCCTCTAGAGTTGGCAATGCTCAGGAAGTAGTTAGATTAACTACTAAGTAGTGGTCTCATCCATAATTCTAAAGTACCATTTAGGGCTCTAGTTCTCTTCCAAAAGAAATAAGACAAGAGCATTCGATTATGTGTCGACTATCAGACCTTAAACAAAATGATAAAGAAGAACAAGTATCCTATCCCGCTCTTCGTAGACTTATTTGACAAATTGGGTAAGGCGAAGTATTTCTCCAAACTCGACTTTTGGTCGGGATACTAGTAGGTGCATATAGTTGAAGGTGACGAAGTGAAGATAACCTATGTGACTACGTATAAAGCATTCAAGTTCTTAATGATGTCTTTTGGCTTAACTAATGCTTCGATCACATTATGCATTCTCATAAACTAACTATTCAAGGAGTATCTATACAAATTTATAGTCATCTACTTCGATGATATCATTGTCCACAACCAAATGCTCGAGGAGCACGTCAAACACTTTCAAATAATTTTTAAGATTATCAGGGAGAGCACTTTGTTTGTGAAAAGAGAGAAGTGTTACTTTGCCCATATACAAATTTCATTCTTAGGGCATTTAATCAATGAAGAATATATTCGGATTGACAAATCGAAGGTGTAGGCTATGATAGAGTGGTGAACACCAAAGAAGGTATCAAAGTTGAGATCCTTGGTTTCATCAACAATTATCAGTGTTTCATAGTTGGGTACTCGAAGTGCTTAGCTCCATTGATAGAGTTATTGAAAAAGGAGAAGCCTTGGTGATGGTCAAACAAATGTGAGGCGACATTTCAAGTCATAAAGGCTACTATATAGAAGAACCAATACTCAAATTGTCGGATTATAGGAAGGCTTTCAAAATCTATACAGATGCTTCATACTTCGCTATTAGAATAGTATTTATATAGGAGGGTCACCTAATAGCCTACAAGAGCTACAAGCTCAACAAGACCGAGCAACAATATTTTGTGCATAAGAAGGAGATGACAATGATAGTCTATTGTCTATGAGTATGACGACACTACCTTCTCGAAACATGATTTGTGCTAATGATAAACAATATCATACTAAGCTACTTCCAAACCCAAAAGAAGCTCTCCCCAAAGCAAGCATGATGGTAGGACTTTTATGTTGAATTTGATATGATAATAGAGTACAAGCCTGGAAGAACAAATGTCAGGGCTGATGCATTAAGTAGGAAAGTCGAGCTAGTGAATGTCGTGCAATTGGAAAGCGAAGGCCAAATAAGTCAACTACACTCCAACTTTCTTTCCAAGATTAGAGATGGATTGTACATTGATCCCTAGGTAGTAACCCTAATACAACTGATCAAAAAAGGTAAGACATGATGATTTTGGGTTTAAGAGGACTCATCTATACTAAAGGGAATAGAGCTTATGTTCTAAGCAGACAATTGAAGGTGTGAACTCTTGAGAGAGTGTTTAATTCCCTTTGGGACAGACACTAGAGCATTCACCTAACATTAGCTCTCGTGGAGAGAGTCTTCTATTGGCCAAAGATAAGGACTAATATAGAGAAATATGTTCAAATATACCTTATTTGCCAATAAGATAAGACAAAATAGTAGAAGCCAGTGGGACTTTTGAAGCTGTTGCCTATACTAGAAAGACCATGGGAGAGCATTTCCTTAGACTTCATATCAAACTTATCGATGGTAGGGGGACTTGGATCAATACTTATGGTGGTCGATTAGTTTTCAAAGTATACAACATTAATTGTTGCACCCCTTGCTCAATAGAGGAGGCTACCAAGTTGGTAATGAAGAATGTGGTGAAGTATTGAGAAATTCTACATAATATCATTAGCGATTGAGATACGTAGTTCATGGGATGGTTCTAGATTGAGCTGTTTAAATTACTATAATCTAAGTTATACTTCTTCATAAGCCTCTATCCCCATACGATAATATTTTTGGCACTACATGAGTGCCTACTAATGGGATTAGGTGAAGTTGTTGGATATAGCTCAATTCTTTTACAACTTGTAGTGGAGCTTTACATCCAATAAGAGTCTCTTTAAAATTATTATTGGACAATAGTCATCAACTTCTCACACATTGGCAATTGATTATACTAGGAGTAGCCTATCAGCATATCACTTTATCAAGGAATAATACCGAAATACATATATTATCCGAGTTTACTTAGAGAAGGCAACCAAGAAGATGAAAAAGTAGGTAGATCTAGGAAGGTGATCACGGGAGTTTAAAGTCAGTGACTTAGTGCTGGTGAAGCTCCAACCAGTATCACTATGATTTTTTAGGCATAAAGTGCATAAGAGATTCATACATAAGTATGAAGGGTCCTTCCTAATTATCAGTAGGGTAGGCAATGTCTCCTACATGTTGCAGCTATTGGTGTGACTCAATATTCACAATATTTTTCATGTGAGAAACTTGATAGCCTATCACTTATATCTACAAGATGCTTCCTGAAATATTCCAACTCGGCTACCCTCTACTAGAGCCCCTTACAAAAAGTGAGTTAAAGCATACAAGAACTTGTCAATGCACTTGACACTTAATGAATAGTCATTTGCTTTCTAAATTTCTTATTTTCTCCTTCCTTTTTTTTCTCTCTTACATACTATATGTTTATTGAATTGCATGTAATGCTACTCTTTTTGTGAGATGTTAGGACTTGTCTATCGCTCATTTTTAGAACTAATCAATTTGCTTAATTATAGGTCTTTCGAGACCCGAGCGAGGTTATAACTAGGTTGACCCTTTGTGAACAGATAACTAGGTTTCACGACTTAGGCAATTCTAACTAGGTCTATGATAGTATGAAGTTTGGGTTCGATGATTCATCGACTCGATACTATCTCTCAAATGAAAGTTTTGACAAAAGAGAGAACTACCTCTAGAAGATTATTCATAAAACGAAAATAACCTCAATTACTTGTAAAGCTTAAGTGCTAACTACAAGGCTTAAAGCAACAAAATTGAAGTTGCGTTAAGAGACTAATAGATATGTAGAGCATAGGTTATCTTTAGACAACACATAAGTTCTCTTGACAAATTATGTGTCATTGCCAATTTCTCTCTCCTCCTTCTCTCTCACTACTAGAAACTTTTCATAAGGTTTGGATAGCAAACAACATGCATTATAGACTTCTTATAATAGTTGGGCACAACTTGATGCAGAGCTTTAGCTTTGAAACTTAAGGAAGAAAAGGGCTATGGCAAGAGGCTAGAACCCTTTTCTAAACTCCTCTTCTTTTGGCTCTCGGTGCAAGTTAGAATTAGGCTAGTTGCGGGGCTTCTTGGCTACCTTTTTGGTTCTTCTTCTTTCTACTAAGACTAAAGATCTCTTTTGGAAGCTATTAAGGATGACAACAACTCAAAATATATCCCTACATTAAGGTGGCCTTGGCAGGAAGAGGAGTAATTACATATTACCACATGTAGTTAACTATAGTTAGCATTTTGGTCATTATACTTTAAAAAGTAGTATTATGGTCTCTATACTTATGAAGGTGAAATATTTAACCCCAATTCTTCTTATGCTGTTAATTTTGTTAACGGAAAAAATTGCATGTGTTGTAACGTGCGTGAATGAAAAGGATAAAATTATAATTTTGTTATTTTTAAATTATTAGATTTATATTAACTTCTTAACCAATTTCTTCTTCATCTCCTCTTTCCAACCTACTTTCCTACCGCACCTACTCAACCCTATCTTAACAAATAATAATGGTCTTGCTTCACCATCCGAAATAATCCCACCGACACTCTGATCCCCGTCCTCCATAGATCTCTGCTCCCTCCAATCTCGGGCTTCCTTATCCTCCTTCATTGGTGCCTACTTCCCCCTTCATCAGACCTAGCTCCACCCTCGTCTTGTACTATTCGCCCCCTCCTCCCACACCCCACACCCCCCATGGCAAAGGTGGCCACTGCTAAATCCTCTCTGTTGGCCTCTTGATCCTTCCCTTCCTCTTTTACCTCTTTGTTGCCATCGACCGACAATGATCACCTCTCCTCCCACTTCGATGCCCCTCGATCCAAGAGGTTTAGCCTTATAATCAACGTCGGCCCATCTGGATCCTTGATCCACATCTTTGAGTCCCTCAATGAGGGGAGAATCCCTTTCATTGGCTTCAATGCAGGGGTTAGTGTCGATGCGAGTGAAGCTCGGGTTGGGTGCGTTCACTACAGCATCAAAGGAGGATGGTGGGTCAATTCTGAAGCTTTTAGAGTTTGCCAAGGAGAGGGTGCTAAGGGCGGAGTGGAGGATGACAAAGGTGCAGCTGATCGATAATAGAAGTGTGCGATGAGCGAGCAAGGTGCAGTGAGCAAGCGAGGTGCAACGGGTGAGTAGTGGGCGAGAAGGTGCTGCAATCGAGGGGCGGGCAAGCGAGGTGCGGTAGGCAAGCAATGGGTGAGTAGGGGCGACAGTTGAGTTGGTGTGGCAAGCAAGTAGGGTACAGCGGGCGAGAAGGTGTGACAAGCGAGTAGGGTGTGGCAGGCGAGCGGCGGGCAAGCAGTGTAGGTGCGGTGGTGGGCAAGTATGGTGCAGCGATCGAGTAGTGCAGGTGCAGTAGTCGAACAAGTGCGATGGCTGAGAGTAGGTTGGAAAGAGGAGAGGAAGAGGAAATCGATTAGAGTGAGAAGGTGATATAAATTTAATAATTTAAAAAATAATAAAATTATATTTTTATCCTTTTCATTAGCACATGATAACACGTGTAATTTTTTTCGTCGATGAAATTAATAACGTAAGAAGAATTGGGGTTAAATATTTTACTATCGTAATTGTAGGGACCCCAATGTTACATTTTAAAATATATGTAGCAGGATGCTAATCATAGTTAACTATAGAAGATAATCTATAATTATCCCGATAGGAAGAAGGGTTGCCTGGCTTAGGGTGCTTAGAAGAAAGGGCTGAAAAAGCTATTAAGGATGCTTGAAGGGGGTTACAATCCATTAGATTTATATGATTAAGGGCGTCTAAAGTCTTTAATCATAGGAGGCTTTCTCTTTAGTTCCTTACAACCATAGGAGGCTTATATTGGAGGTTTTCCTAATTGGCTAAGGAATGCCCTATTCCTTGTACTACTAGAATTAAGATTGAGCTGACTTAGGGATGTTTTAGATGGGGCTTTCCTCTTTTATAATTGAAGTATGGGTGGTAATGTAGCTAGGACGAGGAGAGTGCCTTTAGGACTTAAAGAGTCTTAATACATTTTGGATTTAGAGTTGACTTGAATATGGTCTTGAGCTTGACATTGAGCTGGTCTTGGTTTAGTTTGATCAGGATCAAATTGGAGTTTGACTTGAACTATATTAGACCGTCCCTGTGTAAGTGTATACCAGCATAAATATAGATGATGATCTATAGGCATATGGATGTGTATATAAATTTTGGATAATATATACATGTGGTTTTGTGGTCTATGTGTTTATAACATGTATATACAGTTGTTAAAAATCTATTATGTATAGGTGAAGTCATGTCATTTTGCTTAGCAAGTAAATATATTTTAAATTGCCAACTTTTTTGCTACATTATTATTGATAACAGAAGTAAATTTAATGGTGACATCCTAGTCTAATCGTTCATATATAATATGAATGAAATTAGGAATAGGTTGTTATACGAGATGACTTCATCCCATTGATAAATGCATGAATGAGCTGCTAATAATGAGGCTTGGACACTTGACGGCCCTCGGCCCTCCATATTGAACTATAAGATGCAAAACATTCATCTTCATCTTGCAAAATGACAATGAGAGCTATTGTGGTTATCTTTGGGTGATGAATACTAATAAAATGGAGTTCGAATATCATCATGAGTATTGGAAAGGATGCAATGGAAGCCGCTGGCAGTTTGGAATACCATTCTCTATGCCTCCCTTGAGAATGTTTGAGATGGCCGATTTAAGATTGTGGGTGACAAACGAAGTTGCAGACAATGGTCAAGGTTGTAGATGACAAAAAGTCTCATATGATGGTTGAGCCCATGAATGCAATGTCAAGCAAAGCCACAAACAAAGCTATGAACATGATAACGATCAAAGTCGCGGACGAAGCCACAAATGAACTGTCAACAAGCAAAGCCGTGGACGTGATACCGAGCGAGGCTGCAGACATGATGCTAAGCAAAGCCCATATTCAACGTCATATGGATTTCATGAAATGTCATATTCAATGTCAAGCATCTATCCAAAGATTCATGCATCTTTTCATGATATCTTTAGCCTAGGCAACCTTTGATTTTTATACACCTTTTCATTGTACCTCTCTATAATACAAGAGAATTCTAAATTAAGTTTAATTATAAACATGAATCTGTAAGTGTATAGGACTCGAACTCTACCACTGATGTGATTCCAAATTTGAGTCACATATTCAAGCATAGGATAAGTCAATCCCTATTCAAGCATGACAAAGATGGTGCACACAGGTCGTCGTGTATGTTGGGGTTCCAAGAGTAGCAGTTTAATTTAATTGTTGATGTTCCTCTTTAAGTAATAGTGAATATGCTCGGTTGGCTAAAGGGGGTGTGTTCGTCAATAAGATCTATTTACAAACAAATGAGACCCTGGAATTGAAGGATCACTTTTGCCGCACCACACGTACATGTGGGTATATATGTATGTTGTATAATACAATGAAGCAGAAATTATGAGATGATGGCGAAAGCTATGATACCGCGATAAAAGGTAGAATGACAAAAAATATGAATGATATAGTGTCATCCACTCAACATGTGAATTTATGCAAGGAGGTGATCAGATCTCCATAATTTATTATTGCATTCCTTAATTACAAAAGTGAAAAAATAAGATTTTATTTGCATATACATGGTAGTATAGTAAAGTGAAAACCAATTATATGTATCATTCTTAATATGCTTTTATGAAAATGGTAGTAAGTTATTCATATAAGACATATTCTATATAATCCTTCTTGACAATATGAGACTCCAACAATACAGCTAATGCAATCCAAATTTGAGTCACTTCTTTGACCGTAGGATACATC
Organism: Musa itinerans; assembly: GCA_001649415.1. Taxonomy (NCBI): domain Eukaryota; kingdom Viridiplantae; phylum Streptophyta; class Magnoliopsida; order Zingiberales; family Musaceae; genus Musa; species Musa itinerans. Next base: position 79,865 of record LVTN01001010.1, on the reverse strand, counting down.
GATCCCTATTTAAGCACAACAACAATTGATACGATCGACAGAATTGGCCCAAGCACAGGACCAAGCGAAAAGCAATGTACACCCCCAGGGTTTAGACATCCTTCTTCTGTTTCTAACCAAGTCTTCTCTCTTTTTTCTTCCTTCTCTCAGTTTCTATTAATTTCCATATGAATTACTATTTCACGTCCTTGAAGCTATTATAAATGTTTGTCGAATATGCACTTTCGTTTCCAACTTCCTCTTCGACTACGTTAGTGTAGAGTAAACTAGTTTTTATATTCTTCGTTATCCTAAAGTGTGTGTGGATTAATAGCAGATTTATGAAGAAGCAACGGAGTGAGAAGAAGAGAATACAGGAGGGGGATAAGGCTGTCACTAGGAGCATTCCTGTCGACATTGTTGAGTCGGTGTTAATTCATATGAATCCCAAGGATGCTGTGCGCCTGAGCACCACATGTAAGAAGTGGCGAGCCACAGCCCCTCGATACGACCCAACCATGAGCAAGATCCCATGGTTGTTAACCATTGCCGATGATTTCTACACCCTACAAAGCATAATAGATGAGAACATGTCGTTTAAGATCGAGATCCCTAGGTTTTTTCGTGGAAGAAAGTTCATCAGTGACGCCTCACATGGTTGGCTTGCGTTGAGGTCCAGACAAAGTGACATAGTCTCTCTATTGAATCCTTTCTCTCGGGCACGGTTGGACCTCCCTGCACTCGAGCGTCCAGGTCCATTTTACCTTCACATGTCATCGCCTCCGACGAATCCTGATTGCATCCTCCTCCTAGTTGATGCTAAGAATCTCTAGGATGTGGTGGAATTCTCTTAGGTGTGTCAGCGCCAACTTGTAAGGAGTAGCAGTACAACGTGCTCATCTAATGGTTCGATTTAGTTTCCGTCTATTCTCAATTAGTGGTGTGACCTATGTGATTGATTCATGTGAACGCAGAGCGTGAACACCATTGTTGTATTGTCTTTTTAATAGTGGTAGATCTTTTAGGAGTTCTGATGGACAACGATAGATCTTAGGTCAATAATGTTGATGCTACCACTAGTTTTGTTTCTGGTGGTGTCAGAAATAGTCGTCAATCCGATGTGACGAAGTCATTCCAACCTAGCTGGTTTCCTAAATGTTGTCGCATCTAATATCTAGATGCCCTTCTAGCACGAAGTATCATGCAAAATTAGATCAGGTTCACTGCTCGAAAAGACCCCTTCATTGCGCAGAGATCTTTAGAAAATAAGATTAGTTCGTAGAATTCAGACGTGTGCGTACCTCTTCATCATCGAATCCATATTCGATGCGGTATTTGATTTTTAGAAGCCTTGTCACGGTGAATTTTTATACAATGGAAATAATTAAATAAAGTTAATTGTGTAATATCAATGATGGGGAGCATACCATGTGTTACACCCGGTGGGTAAGGGATTTAAAAAATATATATATATAGAAATAAGATTCGCTATAATGGGAGACGAAGGCCCGCCATGGTGGAAGCCCAAGATCTGCAATGGCGGGAGATGATGGCTTGCCATGATTGAAACCCAAAATCCGCTATGGTGGGAAACAAAGGCTCGCTACTGCGTAAACTCAAGATCCACCACAGTGGGAAACAAAAGCTTAACATGGCGAAAGCCCAAGATCTGCTATAACAAGAGATGAAGGCTTACTACGGCAAAGGCATCAGGCAAAATATGCTCGAGATATATGAGTTGGGAAATCCGACCCACACCAAGATACCCATTATGACAGAGCCATTGAGCAAAATGTGCCCAAGGCTCTTAAGTCGGGAAACTTGACCTATGCCCAATGTTAGAAAATTTGACACTCCCAAGAAGGAAAACCCAACTAGGAAAAGGAGACCCCAACCGATTGAATGGTCGAGCGACATGACTCGAACCCCTTTGCAAGTACCTTGAAGCATGCCTTCAGGGGGAAGACAAATGATAGGGAGTATTATGACATCATTCACAACCCGCCAACCGACCACTATAGAGGAGCTAACATAGATGACACAAGGCCCAGGTTATCCCCTCCACGACCGACAGTAGGGCAGCAACTATCTACCACTGTGGATTGCAACTTACTAGAGGTGGTGGGGCCCTACTACTAAGGGTATTTGTCCCTAGGCGATCGAGCCGACCTATGCTCCCCTGGTCGACCCCTATAAGTGACAACCCATAGGGAGCTATCTGACTCAACCTTGTTAACTGTCAAGGTTGGCGGGCAACACCTCCTTTGTTATCCTTTGTCAGTGACATGCCATTGGGGGTCGTACGGACCAACCACTCATATAAATGAGTCATAAAAGGACATACGGATCTGTTATCCATCAACAATGATCCCCTCCTTGGCTTCCCAAGTATAAAAACCTATCACCAATGCCTGAAAAAGGACCAAGGATAGACACAAAAATCCATACTATTTTCACTCTACAAAAACTAACTCGATCATTGGAGAGATCAGGTCGAGAAATCCCTCCATTGATTTTGACCTTTAGTGTAGAATTTTTGAGAAGACCGGAGCCTACCCCAGCCCAACCTCAAACGATCTCAGATGCTTAGAGTCTACCTCAAGACCACTCTTGTTACCTCATACTCGATGTCAACCTCCTCACTCTCGATCGTCATGAGAACCCATTAGGATGACCTTGTGCCTTCAGAATAAGATTGAGCAATGCTGATTCCTGATCCACGATTAAAAGGCGGTAACAGGAAGCATGATCACCACGGCAGAGATAGCACATGCATAGGCCATCGTGTATAATTCGAGTTCTTTTGGTTGCAAGAGTAGCAGCTTCCGGGATTAAACCTTTCTGAGAAGACATTATTCATTGACGTTCCTATTGAATTAATAGCGATTATGCTGGGTTGGCTAAAGGAAGTATGTCCATCAATATAGCATCTATCTTGGAATAGACAAGTAGGATTCATCGAAGGACCTTTTTTTTTGTTGCTACTCCACATGTACGTGTGGGTATGTAGCACACAATGCAGCAAGTACAGCCCAGAGTCACTTCAACTTGGTTAAATGCATTGAACTTCTACTAAGGCTGCATATTGCTAGAAAATTGGACGTTAAGCTTAAAAAACTAAAATCATGTCAAAGAATCAGACATCGTGATTGGATATAATACCGAAGGAGAATAAATTGATATATTGAAGGATAAAACGATATGTCTAAAGATCATACAATGTTTGGATGACTTGCATCGAGACTTGATGACATGCAAAAGAGTGGTTGATACTTTGAAGCCTTGGTCGAAATAAATTTGAATTGTAATTGGCTTTAAAGGTGCCAAAATTGGGCTATAGCCTATATCTATTGAATCCTAAATATTTTATTATAGGGCTGAAAAAGTGCTAGAATAAAGCCCTTATTTATCCAACCCATGGCCTGGCCAAGGCCAACCAATGGTATCGCCTGAGTTAGCCAATATTACCATTTTAGGTTGTCAACACTAGTAGTATCGTTTAAAACAATAGTATTAATACTTATTGTAATTCTTTACGTCGTGGCTTGGGAAAGGGCATGGCTTGGTTCGGTCTCGATTATGTAAAGTCGTCTGCATGGTTACTCAAAAGGAAGGCTTCACGATAAAGGGACAAAAAGTTGTGGTCGTTGTCTCCTAGGGTGTTTTTCGATGGATCCGTGAGGGACTTCTGGTCCCAAGTCCCTACACAATAGGTCAACATCGGAGAGGGGAGTTCCGACTTGATCCCTTTGAAGCTTAAGTCAGTTTTTATGAATGGTGAATCCTGTCCCTCGACATCTATATAGGGGTGGTTTTTATACCTTTTGTAGGGAGTCAGCTTCCCCTGTGCTTGTTAGTGTCCGCCGACATTTCCAACAGGCGGTTTATTTGTTCCGGGGCTATCCTTTCGACCTCCTTGCCTTGCAAGGTTGTATCATCGCTAGCAAGTATAACTTGATTCTGAACAGTGTGGATTTACTGTGTGCCACTTTAGAGCCGAACAATGTCGCTTCTGAGCTGGGCTACGTCATTTCAGGATGCAGCCATTCCTGAATCGATATGTGCACTACTTTGACTGAAGTAGCACCATGTGTGATCTAAGATGGCTGTCAGTTAGATGGTACCAAAATATCTTCTATCGCTACTAAAACCCTTATTTTTTAAATTAATTTATTAATTTATTTCATATTTTTATAATTTTTGATGTTATAAATTTTTCCTTTAGGCTTGGCTAGTAAAGCATCCACTCTTAAGCTTGCTAAGTGTTGTAATTTTGTTTGAGTATTTCTTGAGTTTCTTCCACATTCTTAGGTTTTAGGTGGATTATTAAGTTGTAGAATGTGTGATATTCTTATAAAACTTTACTATTTCAAATGTAAAGTTCTCTTACAAGCCTTGAAAAAGAGAAAATTTTAAAGGAACGTTTATCTTCACTGGTTGGGAGAACGATCGATAGTAAAAGTTAATGCTCTCAAAAGATGGGGAATCATTATAAATTGGTATATTTCTTTCTTGTTTATACTTATTTAATTAGTTAAATTAGATTTCACATATTCTCTCTTGATGTAAATCTACTAAATTTTTTTTGCACAAGCACTAATTCATCCCCACCCACTCATGAAGATCTTAACAATATTATCATTCACTTATTATAAGAATTTATACAAGGAGATATGATCTCCATAATTAATGATTGCATTCCATAGTTACAAAAACAAAAAATAGGAATGTTATTTACATATATATGGTAATATAGAAAAGTGAAATATAAGAATGTTATCCTCTTCACAATATATATGGTAATATTCCTATATTACATATATATGGTAATATAGGAATGTTATTTACGTATATATGGTAATATAGCATCCTTAATAATGGTAGTAGTTATTGATTTGATCATATTTTTTATATCTTCTATAAATGGTAGCAAATAATCGAATTCGATGTAATCCTCTTCACAATATAGGACTCAAACTTTATCGCTAATGTGACTCCAAATTTGACTCGCCCTTTTAATCGTAGGATATGACGACGGTCCCAATTTAAGCATAGCATTGCTATAGTACGAAGCATGACCGGCGAAGCGGAGACGTCTCGTGTGCAGGATCAGATGAAAAGAAAGGGATGGGTCGAGGGTTCTTGTTCCAATGTCCTTCGTCCTCCGGTTCTAACCCAGTAATTCTTCTCTTCTTTTTTGCTTTGTTCTCTCAATTATATTAAGCGTCTACATGACCTCATATTTTCACATCCTCAAAACTATTATAAATATTTTACGAGTGTTTTTTTCTTTTTCCATTTTCCTCTCCCATTACATTAGATTAGACTAGATTTCTTCGTAATCCTTACCAGTATCTAAGGTGTGGTATGAATTGGTAGCAGATCTACAGAAAAGCAACAGAGAAATGAGGAGAAGAGAATATGCGAGGCCGAGGTGAAGGCCAAGGCCATCATCAAGTACATTTCCATCGATATTATCGAGTCGGTATTGATGTGCATGAACCCTAAGGATGCCATGCGCTTGAGCACCGTATGCAAGGAATGGTGGGCCACGACCCCACGATACAACCCAACCATGAGCAAAATCCCGTGGTTGCTTAGTGTTGCTAGTGATGCCTGCATCTTACACAACGTACTAGATGAGAATATGTCATTTAACGTTAGAATCTCTGCTTCTTTCAGTGAAAGAGTAATCATCTGTGGCTCTTCGCATGGTTGGTTGGTGCTAAAGCCACAATTTAATTGTACTCTCTCTCTATTGAATCCCTTCTCTCGTGTGCGATTGGACCTCCCAGCCCTTGATCACTCTTTGCTGTTCCTCCATATGTCATCATCTCCGATGAATCCTGATTGCACCTTTTCTCGGACGTGATATCGAAAAACTCTATATTTGGCAACAAGGAGACAAGTCATGGAATTCGGAGAGAAATGTGGATGTTAAATATTTTAGATCAGTCCTAAGCTTCCAGGGTCAATTATATGCTTTTCTTCACCCCAACCAACACTTGGTGACTTTTCAAGTTCTTCCTCTAAGGATTAAGAAAATGGATGTGCCACCTCCTATCCATATCTCTGATATATGGTATTATGATACGTGCTTAGTTGAATCTTGCGGAGAGATATTATTAGTGTGCTTCTATAACTCTTCGTACGATTGGAATGCTGAAGAAGTCTATATATTTCGACTCGATCTTAAAAACAAAATTTGGATCAAGATTGAGAGCTTGGGTGATCGAACATTGTTTGTGAGAAATTGTAACCAACCTATCTCAATCTCAGCTCATGAAGCTAAATGTTATGGTAATTATTTATATCTCATTCATCCATTTTCAGACAATGTTTGCATTATAGAGAGACAAAGCATCAAAGTAGTGACCGAAGGACAACTGACCAGAGGACAACAATCTTTGAGGATGCAATTCTGGATCACTCCAAGTTTGATATGAAAAAGAAAGAAAATAAAGGAATAAAGGAAATTGTATTTGTTTGATATATTTGATGTAGGACTTCATTGTCATGTTTTAACTCTGAAGCTTTTATTTTTTATCATGCATGACTATATTTTATTGGTAGACTTTTACATATATATATATATATCAGAAATTCTGGTAAAGTATTCTTATTTTCAAAATTTTCATACAGTGTCCTTCCTCTTCCTTACGTGCAAAGATTATACAACCCCATTACAACTTGTGTTGTGTTATACAACCCCTCCACCTTGCACTATCCTACCTAAGTATTTATGTATGTATACACATATATACATACATGCATATATATATATATATACATATATACATATATATATATTTATATATATATACATATATAAATATATATATATACATATATAAATATATACATATATAGAATCCGAGTACCCTAATTCTCTTGTCTATCCAGCAGAGGAGCTCTGCACAGGTCCAAAGACCCTTCGAAGATAATGGAAGACAATAGTTGTCAAATCCTCACCAATGGTGAGCAATGCTACTGAGAGTAGATTGTTCGTTTCATTTCCCAACAAAATACCAATCGAAAGCGGAAGTAATGTGAACCTACTCGGAAGGGACAACCAAGTGAAAGAAGAGTCGATGGACAAATTTATAGAGGAAGGACCTAAAAAACTTCAAAAGTCTTTCTGAAACGGGTTTAATCGAAATGAAGATTTTTGAACCGACGATATTTTTATCCGCTGTACTAATTCACCCCCCCCCCTCTTAGTGCCAACTAATTCCTAATAGTTCATATCATAGCCATATTATTTCTCATTTGGTTTAACACCCAAGAGAAATGACTCTTTTCGACTTTCAAGAGGGCTTTTCTATCATTCGTCCTCCTATGTTCAATGGGATAGACTACACATATTAAAAATATCAAATGAGAGTTTTCTTACTTTCTTTAGATTTGGATTTGAATTTATGGAATATTGTCGAAAGCAAGACTCCAATGAATGAATGGAATGATTTGGAGAAGAAAATTTTTTCTTTAAATGTTAAAGCTATGAATGCTCTATTTTGCGCCTTAGACAAAAATGAATTCAATCAGGTTTCTACTTGTGAAACGGCTTTTGATATTTGGCACACTCTTGAAATCACACATGAAGGCACTAGTAGAGTAAAGGATTCTAAGATAAGTCTTTTGATGCATGATTTTGAACTATTTCGAATGAAGCCATGTGAAACCATTATTGACATGTACACCCATTTTACGGATGTCATCAATGGCTTAAAAGCTCTTGGCAAATGTTTTTCGAATCTTGAACTTGTTAATAAAGTTTTAAGATCTCTTTCTAAAAATTGGGATTCGAAAATAATTACAATACAATAGACACAGAGGATTTAAATAAATTTCCACTTGAAGAACTTATCGGGTTTTTGATGACCTATGAAATGGCACATGATGAACTTGATGAACTTGAGAACTACCTTCCAAAGAAAAAGAATGATTTTGCATTTAGAACAAAAGAAGACCACTCGAGCGAAAGCTCAAGTGATGGTGAACTTGAACCTCTCACAATAAAGCTTAAAAAGTTCTTAAAACAAAAATCAAAGAACAAAAAATAAACTTAAAAAGAACGCAACTACTTGCTATGAATGCAAGAAGAAGGAAGTACCTTGGGATGAATCGAGCTCATCCGATGAAGAGGAGCAAACCGTTGAAGACGGAACGACGAACTTTGCTTTGATAACTCTCGACAATGAGATAAACAACTCAAATGAAACTCCTTTACTTTATTTTAAAATTACTTGATGATTTTTCATGAGTTATTTTTAAATTAGTTAGTAAAAAAATAAAAAAAATAAAAAATACAAAAAAAATATATCATGCTCATGAAAATTGTATGTTTTATGATAAAGGAATAAAATGTTAGATTTAAATCTTATGATAATCCTATGTATGTTTTTAAGAAGAAATAATATGTATCTTGATAATTTTTTATTTTGATTGAAAATGCTTTATGCCCAATAAAACCATGCTTGATGTCTTAATGAAAATGTTAAGAGGTTTGATATCATGCTTAATGTGAAATTGTGCATGTTGTACCTTAAAAAAACTTGGAATCATGTTTTGATATTATGCCTAAAGTAATGATGCATAATGATCATGCTTAATGAGTTTATATTTTGAGATTATGCATGATGATTCTTGCAATCTTTGGCTTATCGTATCTTTGTCGTAATAAAAATTACTTTTTAGATTTTAAACATGATGCATGTTTTGATTTGGCATAAATGACAACGGCATGCTCATGTGAAATAAAAAGGAAATACATTTCTCTTTAAAATTTCTCAATCCCTACCTTATCGAGTTTTCAAAAGGGGAGATTGATAAATCTATTAGTATCATTTTTATGAATCTCTTGAAAATAAGTTTGATGATTTGATGATTTAAATTTGAATGAGTTTTATCTTGATTTTTCGAGATTTATAACTTGAAATTTCTTATGCCTAAATTAAGATATTATATCATTTGATCTCCTATGTTTATTTTTACTATTTATAAAAGAAGAGATTTGTTGAAATCAATTGTGTCTTGTGTCATTCATGATTTGATATTAATATCTTTCATATCATGATTTTCATATGACACATTTGTATTTTTGTGATGACTTGAACATTTACACCATTATATTCTTTCTTTCTTCTTTCTTGTTTACAATGACAAAAGGGGGAAAGAAAATAGCTAGCATTTCAAAAGAACCAAATTTGCTAGCTTGAATGATAAACTTAGACATGTTAGATCTTCCAAATGCATAAATTCTTCTTATACATTTTTTGGATCATGATCTTGATTTCTCGAATTTTAGACTTAAATCTTTTTTTTGAATCAAGATCGTTTCCCTATCATTCCTTCTATATACAAAAGCAGAGATATGTCAAAAATCATGACTTGATATTTCATTTTTGATGATTGAAATAATGATTGGAATATTGATGTAAATTTGTTATTTATCTTTGTCATGCTTTGAAAATTATTGTAAAGGGAAAAAGAATTATAAAATTATATTCTTCCCTTCTTTTTTACAATGACAAAGAGGGAGATAAAATCTGCTAGCTTACATACTTCAAGAAGAAGCAAAAGGTTGCTAGTTTGTACATCATAAAGAGAAGCAAAACGCTTGCTCATCTCAAAAGATGCAAAAATTTTGCCAACTTTTATATGTGTAAAATTTCTAGCTTGTATGTTCCAAAATTTGCATATCTCTTACTAAATTTGTTAGCTTACAAATTGCAAGAAGAAAAATTTACTAGGAAACAAAATTGCTAACTTATTCTAAAATGATGCATTGCTATCTTACTAGCTTGCTATCCTGCATTCTTTTTCAAAAACTTACTAACCTTTATACTTAAAAGAAAAATAACACTTGCCAAATTGCTAGTTTATATGTTGTAAAATGATGTAAAATTTTGCTAGCTTGTACGTTGCAAAGGAAGCAAAAATTACACTTCTCAAAAGAGAAAATAAAAAATTTACTATCTTGATCATCACAAAAAATTGCTAGTTTGCCTATCGTAAGAATAAAAAATGCAAACTTACAAAATTTACAATATTACACATCTTTAATTTCAGATGATTCGGTGATAAGAACGTTGCTTGAGATCCTAAGTTTGAAGGTTCAATTTTAGTTTCAGACAATGATCATCGTCGAGAAGCATTCAATCGTTTGAGTGGGCCATCCTTCTCTGTTGAATCTTTAGATTCAACTCTTCTAATCGTCCAAAAGCATTCACTCGTTATGGGAACTTGTTGGAATAATGGAAATATGTTATTCAAGAACTATCGTTAATGCAGTAGTCAGTAGTCTATACGACAATATATGATTTTTCAAAAGAAAAAATGACGAAGAAGACAGAATTTGAGCTCAGAATATATATATATATATATATATATATATATATATATATATATATATATATATATATATATATATATATATATATATATATATATATATATATATATATATATATATATATATATATATATATATATATATATATATATATATATATATATATATATATATATATATATATATATATATATATATATATATATATATATATATATATATATATATATATATATATATATATATATATATATATATTCGGAAGTTTGCCGAAAGATCGCCGGAAGAAACCTAGACTTACGAACTTATTTAGCTTAGTGAATGTCTTAAAATTTGTAGTTAGCATATAATTGGGTTAGAATTGGGCCAACTTAATTATGGGTCAATTTGGCCCAAGTTTGGGTTGTGTTGGGCCAAGTGCAAGGCCCAAACAGTGACCCAATAGATGGCACAGTCTCCGAGACTGTGTCAGGCGATGGTACCGTCTAGTGGCAGTGTTAGGCGGCGGGACTACCCAGATATAGTTTTCCAAGTGATGGTACCGCTAGGACCCAAGAAACCCGGGATGAGATACTTTTAGGCTTTAAGTTTGAATCCACTTGAAGCCTATAAATACCCTTCTCATGCTTGGTTAACATACACACAACTGAGAGCAAAAAGAAAATAAAACGCTGTTGTAATCTTATGTGAACTCCTCTCAAACTCTAAGTATTAGTCTTGTTTAAGAGATGAGTGAAGGGGGTTGTAAAGGTTCTCTCCTAAACCTGTCAAAAGGAGAATCGAGTTGTAAGGATAGTTGATCTTCACCTATTGAAGGAAGATCGTTAGTAGATGTCGGTGGCCTTAATGGAAGAGGAATATGGGGAGTGGATATAGGTCACAATGACCGAACCATTATAAAAATCTAGTTTGCATTTCCATTTGTGCAATTTACCTTACTACAAACTTCCTTACTTGCTTTACTTTCTCATTACACTCTTACGAATGCTTTCAAGTTTAATATCTTTCTAAAATGGGTTTAGTCGAAACGAAGATTCCGACGATGTTTTTATCCGCTGCACTAATTCACCCCCCCTCTTAGTGCCAACTTATTCCTAACATCATAAAATGACATACGGATCCGTCGTCCATCGACCACGATCCCCTCTTTGGCTTCCTAGGTATAAAAACTTATCACCGATGCCTAAACAAAGACTAAGGATAGACCCAAAAACCCATACTATTTTCACTCTACAAAAACTAAGTCGATCATTGGAGAGATCAGATTGAGAAATCCTTCCCTTGATTTTGACCTTTAGTGCAGAATTTCCAAGGAGACCGGAGCCAACCCCAGCCCAATCTCAAAATGATCTCAGATGCTTAGAGTCCACCTCAAGACCACTCTTGTTATCTCATACTCGATGTCAACCTCCTCACTCGATCATCATGAGAACTCATCAGGATGACCTTATGCCTTCAGAACAAGATTGAACCATGCTGATTCCTGATCCACGGTTAAAAGGCGATAACGGGAAGCATGATCTCTAAGGCAGAGATAGCACATGCATAGGCCATCGTGTATAATTCTGAGTTTTTTTGGTTGCAAGAGTAGCAGCTTATGGGATTAAACCTTTCTGAGAAGACATTATTCATTGACGTTCCTATTGAATTAATAGCGATTATGCTGGGTTGGCTAAAGGAAGTATGTCCATCAATATAGCATCTGTCTTCGAATAGACAAGTAGGATTCATCGAAGGACCGTTTTTTTGGTTGCTACTCCACATGTACGTGTGGGTATGTAGCACACAATGCAGCAAGTACAGCCCAGAGTCACTTCAACTTGGTGAAATGCATTGAACGAGGTCCTATATTTCATGCTCAATTTGATTGGAATATATATTGGCAATTCACTTGAGAAAATCTCTCCTTTAGACCAATCCAAATTTCATATGCCAATTTACAATAAATAACATTATGTGAAATTTCTTTTTATGTAGAATTCAACAGCGAATCCACATTAGACAATCAACCTGTGAACATTGTTGTCCTCAGTAAAGAATTGAGGAATTAATATCACTCTCTTGTGATGGGAGCGATGAAGGAACAACTCCTTTCTTTCTCCGCCATGAATTAATGTCAACGAAATAGATAGAATAAACGAGAAGGCAAGACAAACAAAGGCTGTTAAGGATTGCTAGAGCACTGATACTATGATAAAAAGTAGAATGATAAAGTATATCATAGTGGATTGAAAAATCTCAATCTTATGTCTATCAAATTTTAAATTTTAATGATAAGATTAATTGATGAATTTAAAAAACTAATTTTATGATAGCAAATGAACTTCTTGTAAGGCTGCATATTGCTAGAAGATTGCACGTTAAGCTGAAAAACTAAAATCATTGGAGGAGAATAAATTGATATATCAAAGGATAAAACGATATGTCTAAATATCATACAACGTGTGAGTGACTTGCATCAATACTTGATGACATGCAAAAGAGTGGTTGATACTTTGAAGCCTTGGTCGAAATAAATTTGAATTGTAATTGGCTTTAAATGTGCTAAAATTGGGCTATAGTCGAATCCTAAATTTGTTATTATAGGGCTGAAAAAGACTTAGAATAAGGCCTTATTTAGCCAACCCATGGCCTGGCCAAGGCCAACCACTGATATCGCCTGAATTAGCCAATATTGCCATTTTAGGTTGTCAACACTAGTATCAAACAGTAGTATTACTACTTATTGTGATTCTTTATATCATGGCTCGGGAAGAGGCACGGTTTGGTTCAGTCCCGATTGTATAAAGTCATCCGCATGGTTACTCAAAAGGAAGGCTTCACGAAAAAGGGATGAAGAGTTGTGGTCGTCGTCTCCTAGGGTGTTTTTTAGTGGATCCGCGAGGGGCTTCTGGTCCCAAGTCCTTGCACAATAGGTCAACGTCAGAGAGGAGAGTTCTGACTTGACCCCTTTGAAGCTTAAGTTAATTTTTATGAATAGTGAATCATGTCCCCCGACATCTATCTAGGGGTAGTTTTTATACCTTTTGTAGGGAGTCAGCTCTCCCTATGTTTGTTAGCGTCCGCCAACATTTCCAACGGGCGATTTGTCTATTCTGGGGCTATCCTTTCAACCCCATGCCTTGCGAGGTTGTATTCTCGCTGGTAAGTATCACTTAATTCTAAATGGCATGGATTTGTTATGTGCCGCTTTAGAGTTAGTCTATGTCGCTTCTAAGCCGGGCTACGTCATTTCAGGATACAGCCATTCCTGAATCAATCTGTGCACTACTTTGACTGGAGTAGCACCATGTGTGATATGAGATGACAGTTAGTTGGATGGTACCAAAATATCTTCTATCGCTACTAAAACCCTTATTTTTTAAATTAATTTATTAATTTATTTCATATTTTTATAATTTTTGATGTTATAAATTTTTCCTTTAGGCTTGGCTAGTAAAGCATCCACTCTTAAGCTTGCTAAGTGTTGTAATTTTGTTTGAGTATTTCTTGAGTTTCTTCCACATTCTTAGGTTTTAGGTGGATTATTAAGTTGTAGAATGTGTGATATTCTTATAAAACTTTACTATTTCAAATGTAAAGTTCTCTTACAAGCCTTGAAAAAGAGAAAATTTTAAAGGAACGTTTATCTTCACTGGTTGGGAGAACGATCGATAGTAAAAGTTAATGCTCTCAAAAGATGGGGAATCATTATAAATTGGTATATTTCTTTCTTGTTTATACTTATTTAATTAGTTAAATTAGATTTCACATATTCTCTCTTGATGTAAATCTACTAAATTTTTTTTGCACAAGCACTAATTCATCCCCACCCACTCATGAAGATCTTAACAATATTATCATTCACTTATTATAAGAATTTATACAAGGAGATATGATCTCCATAATTAATGATTGCATTCCATAGTTACAAAAAAATAAAATAGGAATGTTATTTACATATATATGGTAATATAGAAAAGTGAAATATAAGAATGTTATCCTCTTCACAATATATATGGTAATATTCCTATATTACATATATATGGTAATATAGGAATGTTATTTACGTATATATGGTAATATAGCATCCTTAATAATGGTAGTAGTTATTGATTTGATCATATTTTTTATATCTTCTATAAATGGTAGCAAATAATCGAATTCGATGTAATCCTCTTCACAATATAGGACTCAAACTTTATCGCTAATGTGACTCCAAATTTGACTCGCCCTTTTAATCGTAGGATATGACGACGGTCCCAATTTAAGCATAGCATTGCTATAGTACGAAGCATGACCGGCGAAGCGGAGACGTCTCGTGTGCAGGATCAGATGAAAAGAAAGGGATGGGTCGAGGGTTCTTGTTCCAATGTCCTTCGTCCTCCGGTTCTAACCCAGTAATTCTTCTCTTCTTTTTTGCTTTGTTCTCTCAATTATATTAAGCGTCTACATGGCCTCATATTTTCACATCCTCAAAACTATTATAAATATTTTACGAGTGTTTTTTTCTTTTTCCATTTTCCTCTCCCATTACATTAGATTAGACTAGATTTCTTCGTAATCCTTACCGGTATCTAAGGTGTGGTATGAATTGGTAGCAGATCTACAGAAAAGCAACAGAGAAATGAGGAGAAGAGAATATGCGAGGCCGAGGCCGAGGTGAAGGCCAAGGCCATCTAGTACATTTTCATCGATATTATCGAGTCGGTATTGATGTGCATGAACCCTAAGGATGCCATGCGCTTGAGCACCGTATGCAAGGAATGGTGGGCCACGACCCCACGATACAACCCAACCATGAGCAAAATCCCGTGGTTGCTTAGTGTTGCTAGTGATGCCTGCATCTTACACAACGTACTAGATGAGAATATGTCATTTAACGTTAGAATCTCTGCTTCTTTCAGTGAAAGAGTAATCATCTGTGGCTCTTCGCATGGTTGGTTGGTTCTAAAGCCACAATTTAATTGCACTCTCTCTCTATTGAATCCCTTCTCTCGTGTGCGATTGGACCTCCCAGCCCTTGATCAACCATATATGATGTTCCTCCATATGTCATCATCTCCGACGAATCCTGATTGCACCTTTCTCGGACGTGATATCGAAAAACTCTATGTTTGGCAACAAGGAGAAGTCATGGAATATGGAGAGAAATGTGGATGTTAAATATTTTATATCAGTCCTAAGCTCCAGGGTCAATTATATGCTTTTCTTTACCCCAACCAACACTTGGTGACTTTTTAAGTTCTTCCTCTACGGATTAAGAAAATGGTTGTGCCACCTCCTATGGATATCTTTGTCATATCGTATTATGATATGTGCTTAGTTGAATCTTGTGGAGAGATATTATTAGTGTGCTTGGTGCAATTGGGTTGCTCATATATATACATATATATATATATATACACACTCAAAAAATAGTCAATAGAATATTTATATAGTTGAGCGCGACTCGATCTTAAGAACAAAATTTGGATCAATATTGAGAGCTTGAGCGATCGAACGTTGTTTGTGAGAAATAATTACCAAGCTATCTCAATCTCAGCTCATGAAGCTAAATGTTATGGTAATTGTATATATCTCATTCATCCATATTCAGAGGATGTTTGCATTATAGAGAGACAAAGCTTCAAAGTAATGACTAGTAGATCACGAAGAATCAACAAACATTTGGTCTCTAAGATGATAGTGAGTCTCCTAATGTTGTCACGGCGTTGGAGGATCATTTTGGTGTGGAAGATTAAAGCTAAAAGGTCCTTGGAATCATCGGACCAGTGGCGTTGACCTGGGTCCGTCTTCTTGATCCGTGTGAACTTGTTGAACTCCTTACACGGGAAGACTTGATGGTTTGCTTCTCTCTCCCGAGTAGAAGATTCGGTGTAGCGGCGGCAATTTATTCCACAGTTGGGGACATCAATCTTCTCGTGGAGGCGGTGAATGAGATATAAGAACCTATCGATGTTACCCTCGACTAAGGGTGATCATGGTTCCATTCGAATCGAGTCAACAGGTTTCGAAATAAACTGAATCCAAAGGCTCTATGGTTCCTAAAACTTAAAATTGAATCGAGACCGATGATTCCAAACCATTTAAATATATAAAAATAAAATGCAAATAGATTGCATGGTGTTGGTTAGTATTTTAAGTTTAATGAGTTGGATTTGAAGGTTAGAGTAATTTCTTTTTTTCTTTTTTAATCAATTGAAATTGAATGACAGTAGTTGAAATCACCTAAAATGGATTACATTCCGATTCAAAATTTTACAAAATCAAAATATTTTCTTCTTCTTTTGCTGCTGTCAAATCAAATCAAAATTTTCATTTTAAACGGCTATATGCAGCAGAATGCATAGGTAATATTCACCGTGAAGCTCATTATTTATGACACAAGAAAGAATATATGATACAACACAAAACACTCCGAACCACCCGGAATTTCCAAATGACAAATATTGATAAATTTTATATGCTCAATCTTTTTCTCAAACATTACAAGACAGAAGCTTCTCTGCTTAAATAAAATGACTTACTCTAAAGGTACTCCGATCTATCTATCTTGTGCTCTACTTATTTCCACCGTTAAGAGCAGTTTTTGTTACAACACAAATCAAGCAGAGGTACCACACCTTGTTTTGTGTATTATCTCAAGAAGCTATTCTCTCAAAATAATAGTTTATAATGACGATGACACGCAGATAAGTAGAACATCACACTGCAATTGCAACTGACCAATAACTATGAACATATGGCAGATATTTGAGGTTCAATCATGAAACATCAACACATCATGCGGTGCTGAAAATGTATGATCCCACTTTACATTATCCTGGCAACCTAACACATGCTTCGGAATAGGGAATCTGAAAAGCATATACACAACACCGTAGTTAGCTTGAGGAGATCGACAGTAAATGGCACGTAAATATGGTAAATTATTTCCTTACTGGTAAATCCTTTATGGATCCCATGCCACGAGCAAATCCTTCCAAGACCCAACTTTTGTAAAAGGTTCTTTCCTTGCAATTCCTCTTGTAACAGTGGAATTTCCATTTCCCTGCAAAAGCGAATTATGCAGAATGCGTGAGGACAAGCCAAAAGACAAAACCTGGAACCAAATTTACAATGACACGAAAATGAATACTTCTTTTTTTTGGAATAAAAGGATACTCAAGGTCAACTTGTACCCAAAAAGGATATGAAGAAATCATTAATGGAAGTTTTGTATAGTTGGAAAGCTCTTAGAAAGAAGAAAAATGAAAACAAAAATGATCACACTTTACCATATTAGCTATCACCAATGTAGAAAAGGCAACAACAAAAGGGAAAAATATGTTAGCTTAAGCGTCAAAGAGAGGTCAGACCTTCGAGCATTGTTTCCCACTGGTATCACAGATGGGATAATCATATGGGCAGCAATATTGGTTGTCCTTACAGCAAACTGCATTCTCAAGGTCACAACAACTCCATGAAAGACATAATCCCAACACACGCCAGCTGCAACAGCACGTGCTCTCTGCTGGACAGTAGGTTAGAATGCTACATTTAGTGGGACCTGGAGCTGGTGGTGGTGGAGGATTTGGAGAAGTCTTCCTTGGGAAGGAAGCTAGCATGTTAATCCCACACACGCCCTGTGAATCACCACTATTACGAAGCATATGCATATAACCATTCATTCCCCAGTTCTTTCCCCATGAATTTTTCACAATCCAATAATCTACACCGTTGTCCGAACCATATCCTACAATCAGTACAGCATGATCCAAAGCAGTTGAACAAGGTCCAGTAAATATACCCTGTGAATGAAAGAGGTGAATGACTAAACCATGAGAATTCAGCAATAACAACCTCTCGGAAAGAAAATGAGCATCTTTAAGCAGGTTGCAGACCTTCGAGTATAACTGAAATGCTCTTTCACTTCCACAAATTCCAACGCTCACGGGTTGCTGTGCAACAGCTTGTAGTAAAAGCTTTTCATTATTTGCAGGCACATCTTTGTAGCCATCAATTGTTACAACCCGACGCTTCAGCTATATAAATGAAGAATATCAGCTGACAGAAGAATTGCCACAAGTGCAATATATGTAGACAACAATAATACTATGTGTTCGTCACTACCTTGTTCTTTAGACAAGTTCTTTGTTTAGCTTGATATGGATAATCATCCTCTGTATCAATTCCATGGTTTTCAATCACCCACTTGAAAGCATAGTCCATAAGACCACCATTGCAACCGCTGTTATAACTCTGATCACAATCACATAACTCCTGCTCTGATAGACTTACCAAAGATCCAGTTACAATCTTATTTATTCCTTCTATTGCGCCAGTGGCTGAAAAGGCCCAACAATCACCTGAAAAAATAAGTACTTCCACTGTAAGTAAAACATTAAAAAAATACTCGAGTGTTTTTAAACTTATTTAGTCTCCTGTATCATGTTCATGTCACACCTTCAAGCCCACTTAGACAGTAGCAATTTATAATGCAGAAACCATAACTAGGCTAAGAAAAATTTATGGTTCCAGCAGTCAGCTTCATTTTTGGATACCAAGGACAAATTTAGTAACAATAATGCAAGTGTATAGTGAGCATTGAAAGCTCCCAAGTTCCAAGACAATAATTTTCAAGCTCAACCCTATCAAATTTCAAGAAAATGGTTCATATCTTGAGATAATTATTAAAATTTGAAACCACCAAGATACAATGCACCACGAATTTAATATGTATAGTAACTTGTACTTGACTTTTAGCAAATTATGACTCATTAATTAGGTGGTCGAGGGATTCAATATACAAGGGATCTACTAAAGAGGAAGGAAGGAAGATTAATGGAGCATTCTTGTTTTTGAAATTTTATCAAGCTTTTGTATTTTGAGCTACTAGCTCACAATTATCTTTTTGAAAAAGAGAGAGTTCCCTTTTGTTCTCTCATATCTCACTTCTTTTTTCTCTCTTCATCTCGTTTCACATCATTTGGTATCAGAGACTTGCTACGCTCTTAGAGTACTTCCTTCTTATGGCAACTAGAAGGGGTAGAGGACGATGTGACAAAACAAATGATGTAACCAGATAGAGATGAAAGGGATGCAAACATTGAAGCACTAAGAAGACAAGTTGAAGAGCTTACTATGTGCCTTGAACGTTAAGAAACCCATGGCTCTAGAGGCTCAAGCTATGGCTGTGCAAGTGATGGATTCGAAGACATGAATCCCTTTGCATCCAAAGAAGTTATAGGAGGCTCATCCACGGAGAGGTTTTTTTCACGCAAATGACAATATCAAAAAGATTGAATTGTTTAAGTTCCATGGTCGAATTTAACCAAAAGAGTTTCTTGATTGGCTTAGTACCATTGAAAAATTCTTTGAGTATAAGGAGATACCCAAAGATCGAAAAGTAAAATTAATTACTACAAGGTTTCGAGGTTATGCTTCAATCTGGTGGGACAAGGTGAAAGAGATGCACCTTCGGAAAGAGTAGATGAAGATTTCATCTTGGGAAAAGATGAAATCTTGGCTCCGTGAAAATTTTCTTTATCTGATTATGTTCAAACTCTCTTTTCACAATTTAACAATCTTCAGCAAGGTAGCAAAATCGTCATCGACTACACTGAAGAATTCTACAAGTTAATAGCCCGAAATGACACTTAAGAGATGGAAGAACAACTTGTTGCAAGATATGTCAGCGGCCTACGAATTATGATTCGAGATGAAGTGGAGATGCAACGACTATGGAGATTATCTGATGCTTATCAATTAGCGCTAAAAGTTGAAGCAAAAATTACTAGAAGTGGAGCAAAGAGGTATTTTAATGTTCCTTTGCATTCCTGTTCTAAAGTTGGCTCTACTTGTTATAATGCTTGTGGATCAAAAGCTAACGGAATCATGAATAATGCATCCAAACTAACTCCTACCAACCGTGGAGGGCAATCAAGTCGCACAAGTCACCCTTCTACTTACTTTAAATGTAAACAAGTAGGACACCACATGAACGAGTGTCCGAATAAACAAGCTAATGCATGAGTCAACTTTGTCGAAGAAGAAGATGCCAACGAACAATTTGAAGATATTGAAAAATTACAAATGCCCTATAAGTCACTTTTTTAACAAAAAAGAAGAAATTGTTGTGAAACTAATCTGAAGGATTTTGACTTACCAACTGCATTTCTGACATCTGCTCCAAAAGTTCAAGGGAAAGCATTATTTTCTGTTCATAATATGCACTTGCATAAGCTCTAAAAAGCAGTTTCTTCCTGGAGGACTGCTGCTTTCTGGAGGACTGAACACTAAGCCCACCTCTACAAAATATATAGCAGTAACGAATGAAGCACACAAACGCAAGCCAAGGTTACTGATACTACATGAGGTTACAATGGTTCCAATACCTAATAAGACTTAAATCCCAGGGACTCACTTTGATCTGTATCAACCAATAATTACTGGTCCATTCCCATACTAGTATGTCGCACATTGATGTACCAAAATATATCAATGCAAGAGACATATCTTTGAAATTCTTACCCAAAGGTACACCAGAGTATACATACCATAATCGCTGACACTAGACTGAGGTAGTGTGCATCAGAAATGAAATCCTCGATAAATCAACTTAAGTTATACCGACCTATCTAGTTCTTGGACAAGTTTGGTATATGATCACTTAAAACATGGCAAGGACCTCTTATATTAAAAAAGGTTCAAGATGCTTTCCTGCTGGAATTCAGATCCAATTCTATTGCTCCTTGGATGCTGATAAAGCAGGAGGAAGTGACTGTCAGAAAAGAAAGAAATGTAGGAGAGTGAGTTGAAGGAGCTGTCCTAACTCCTAATCCAGTTTTCATATTTATTTATGTGCAGTAGGGACATATTAAGGTAACAAAAAAAAGGCAAAATGGGTTAAAAGTGAAAAGCAAATATTTAGAACGATAATGAGATATAGCAAGAACCAAGAAGATGATAAAACAGGAGAAGATGGCTGATGACAACCATCCAATAAAGCAGTTCTTTCATTAATGTCTTTCCATTATGATCAATATTTTTAGGCTCATTCTGAATACTTCTTTTGCTAGATAACACAGGTCTCAAGAATCATATAACATTCTAGAATAGGAAATACAGAAATAGTCTACAAACTTTTAGAGAGCATGTGAATTTATGACAAAGTACAAGATCAAAAACTTTGTTGGTTAGCATGTACATGAACATAAATAAAATTCTCGGAAATCCTGTGGAACATAAGTTATTGCAGATCTCATTAGGAACAAACCTAAATTGGAAACAAAACCTTAGTGATTGGACAAACAAAGTAGGAGACTCCATGGATTGAAATGGTGCCACAGTAACATTAGAGTGATTATCTTCTATGATGCTAGTGCTCATTTTGTAATAATTAGATAGTTTACCTTTTAATGAATTTTGATGAAAAATCGTGAGTCATCCATCATATATACCATTTGGGAACTCACCAGTGTGGGAACCTTTTGAGACCGTCAATATGGAATTTGAACTCATCCATTTTGTAATAATTACATAAACTGCATTCTATGTGACTAACATCATAACAATGAATATTTTGACATGATGCCTTACCATATGTGAATAATTCATATTCAGTTACCTTAACCCAAAATTAACCTATAAGTTAGTAAGTTGCATATATAATCTGATGGAAAATTGAGGGCATAAAGCAATATCTCTTGTTTGATGACAACGATCTGACAATTTCCTTATTTCCTCTTATAAACATAATTTAGATTGTCCACATCTTCTTTTTTGTTTTTCTATTCTTTTTAAACACCTTTGATAACAACTTATTAGAATATCATTTCGTCAACTCTGGTACACATCATCATTCAACCCAACTTGTGGACTAAATGAACAACCTTTACTACCTTAGTGACTGATAGCAATCTGACTAAAAACCATTGGAAGGCCTAACCCACCAGGTTCCAACCAAAAGGCATACTACAACAACAACAAAGTCATAAGTCCCAACTTATCTGAACCTTCTTTATGTGATTTACTATATTTATACTACTTTAAATTTTTTATCTTTTAGACTTTTGTGAGGGGACTGTAAAAGGTTCAAAACATCTCTTATTTTCCCCTAGTTACACATAGAATTATTTTGTTGATATTGCATTTCTCACCTGCCTGATTAAAGCAAATTTTGACAGGACTGGAAGCCCCTTATACTTTCTACTTGAAACAATTGATTTGATTCTTGTTACTGCTTCCATATACGCTAAATATGGATATGAGCTTGGCTTGTCCAGATGGAATGGTTTATGAGGCATCTCAGTGGATTCTCGCCGGGTTATCACGGACTTAGCTGGAATTGCCTAAGCCGTGAGGCACCCTTGCGGCCAAGTCGCGAACTTAGCTTGAGTTGCCTAAGTCGCGAAGCACCCTTGCGCCAACTTCTTGGACTTAGCTAGGACTACCTAAGTCAAAGGTTCAGCCTAGTTGCAACCTCGTACAGGTCCCGAAGGACCTGTAAAACAGAAAGTTGATTAGATTGAAAACGAGCGACGGACAAGTCCCGACGTCTCGCGAAGAAGGAAGCTTTACAAGCAATTCAGTAAGCATCTTGCGTGTATAAGAGAAAAGAGGGGAAGGAGGAAAACAAGGACTTTAGAAAGTAGAACGAACAGTTGCAAGTCCACAAATAACTGCTCATCGGGTGCCGGGCGCGAAGGCAAGTTCCCATCAAGTCAACGTGCGAACTTGTGAAGATTTTTCAACGCCTGACAATATATCGAAGCCCCATCCAGCCCTGTGCCACCTGGGGGGTTCCAGGGTGCTGAGATGGCTGACGTTTTAGGAGCTGCAGTGGGCTGCAGAAAACAACCAGCAGCACGTGAAAACGGAGCCATTTTGGGGCTTTTTAGCCCAACGCGGTGAGCTGTTGCACTGTAGCGCTGCAACCTGTTCGAACATGTATTTTTACAAGCAAAACACACAAAACCAAGGCAAAACAGGCTGCCATGTCTTTATACAAGCATGCAAAAGCGACGAATGGTTCGTTGAACGAAGTTGTTGCGAGTGCTCGGCGACCGTTCGTGACATTCTCCCATACTTAAATTGTCGACGCCCTCGTCGACGCTTATTGGTAGTTGTTGATGATTGTTTCTTCATGTCGTAGGGCGTCTTCAGGCTCCCAACTGACTTCAGTTCGAGGAAGCTTTCGTTACTTCACCAAGTATTCGGTCTACTCAGCTCCATTGGGTAACTTTATCTTGCGATCCGCCAAAATGGTTTCAACCCACTTCTCGTAGGAGGCTCTGGTGGGGGGTAGCTGAGTTGGAACACTTCGGGAAGCATCTTATGGATCTGAGTGGTAGGCTTTCAAGTTGCTGGCGTGAAAAACATTGTGAATTTTGAGCCACGCCGGCAGCTGCATCCTGTAGGAGACGTTGCCCGCCCTACTGATAATTGGGAAGGACCCTTCATACTTGCACACCAATCCTTTGTGTACTTTGTTCCTAAAGAATTGGAGTGATGCTAGTTGGAGCTTCACCAATACCAAATCGCCGACTTTGAACTCCTACGGTCGCCTTCCCAAGTCGACCCACTTCTTTATCTTTTTTGCCACATTCTCTAAATAAGCTCGCGCAATATCTGTATTTCGGTGTCATTTCTTTGCAAAGTGATATGCTGACGGACTACTCCCAGTATACCCGATAGCCAAGGTGTGAGAAGTCGATGGTTGTTGTCCTGTAATGATCTCGAAGGGACTCTTGTTGGATGCAGAGCTCCGCTGCAAGTTGTAGGAGAATTTGGTTATGTCTAATAGCTTCACCTAATCTCGTTGGTTGGCACTCACGTAGTGCCGAAGGTATTGCTCAAAGAGCGAGTTTATCCTTTCAGTTTGGCCATTCGTCTAGGGGTGGAGGCTTATGGAGAAGTATAACTTAGACCCCAACAATTTGAATAGCTCGGTCCAGAATCGTCACAGGAACCGAGCGTCTCGATCACTGATGATATTGTACGGGACTCCCCAATACTTCACCACATTCTTCATCATCAGCTTGGTCGCCTCCTCTGCTGAACAGTGTAAGGGCGCAGCAATGAAAGTTGCATACTTTGAAAAACGATCGACCACCACAAGTATCGATCTGAGTCCCCCTACTGTCGGCAAGCTTGATATGAAGTCCAAGGAAATGCTCTCACACGACCTTTCTAGCACGGGCAACGGTTCCAAAAGTCCCACCAGCTTCCGCTGCTCAACCTTGTCTTGTTGACAAGTGAGGCACGTTCGAACATATTCCTCCACTTCAGTCCCCATCTTCGGCCAGTAGAAGACCCTCTCCACAAGAGTCAAGGTTCTGTGAATACCTGGATGTCCAGCCCAAAGGGAATCGTGACACTTTCTTAAAAGTTCACGCCTCAAATTGTCTACTCGAGGAACATAAACCCTATTCCTTTTTGTGTAAACGAGTCCCTTCTAGACCCAAAATCATTGTGCCTTGCCTTCTTTGATAAGTTGCATCAAGGTCACTGCTTGGGGATCACTGTACAGTCCATCCCCGATCCTGGAAAGGAAGTTGGAGTGCAATTGACTTGCTTGGCCTCTGCCCTTCAATTGTATGACATTTACTCGCTCTACTTTCCGGCTCAATGCATCGTCCACGACATTTGCTTTTTCGGGCTTGTACCCCATTGTCATATCAAACTCAACTAGGAAGTCCTGCCATCGTGCTTGTTTTGGGGAGAGTTTTTTTTTAGTTTGAAAATAGCTCAAAGCGATGTTGTCTATCCTCAACACAAATCGCGATCCAAGAAGGTAGTGCCGCCAAACTCGCAGACAGTGGACCACCACTGTCATCTCCTTCTCATGCACCGGATACCGCCACTCGATCTTGTTGAGCTTACGGCTCTCGTAGGCCACCGGATGACCCTCCTGCATAAGTACTCCCCCAATAGTAAAGTCTGAAGCATCTATATGGACTTCAAAGGGCTCCCCATAGTCCGGCAATTTGAGCACCGGTTCTACCAACACAGCAGCTTTTAGATCTTGAAATGCCGCTCACACTTGTCAAACCATCTCCAAGGCTGCTCCTTCAGCAACTCCGTCAGTGGAGTTGCGTGCTTCGAATACCCTGTTATGAAGCACCGATAGTAGTTGACGAAACCAAGGAAGGATCTCAACTCTGGAACCTTATTTGGAGTTTGCCATTCCGACGGAATGCAGCTTCACATTTGTCAGACCACCTCTAAGGCTACTCCTTCAGCAACTCCGTCAGTGGAGTTGCATGCTTCAAATACCCCGCTATGAAGCACCGATAGTAGTTGAGGAAACCAAGGAAGGATCTTAGCTCTGGCACCTTCTTTGGAGTTCATCATTCCGTAACAGCTTGCACCTTTGATTTGTCCATCCGAATGGAGCCATCACCGATTCGATACCCCAAGAATAAGATCTTCGTTTGAGCAAAGTAGCACTTCTCCCTTTTCACGAACAAAGTGTTCTCCCTCTTATTTCTTTTGGAAAGCGGGATGGGATACTTGTTCTTCACCATCACTTTATTGAGGGCTCGATAATCGACGCATAGTCGGAGGCTCCCATCTTATTTCTTTTGGAAGAGAACTGAAGCTCCGAATGGTGTTTTGGAATTACGGATGAGACCACCGCTTAACAGTTCATCTAACTGCTTTCTGAGCTCTGCCAGCTCTGGAGGGGACATACGGTAGGGTAGTCTCGCTAGAGGCTTCACTCCTGGCTCCAACTCAATATGATGATCCACGCCTCTGTGTGGCGGTAGAGTCTTCGGTAACTCGGGTGGCATAACCTCTGTGAACTCCTTCAGAACGTTCGCCACCACAGTAGGTTCATAAATGGCCTCCTCGTCGAGTGGCTCTAGCTTCATAGCAGCCACGAATGTTAATTCGCCTTTTCGTACCCCTTTCGTTAGTTG